>NHYE01005490.1:0-34915 GCA_002938385.1 Gymnopilus dilepis | reverse complement strand
AGTCAGCAGATTATGGTTAGGAATGTAAGTCCTTTGGACCGAGTTCTTGGGTTTAGCTCGGTGCTGATCACGTCGTGTTGTTATAGCTTCCCTGGTCGACCGCCAATGAAGACCTTGTCGAGCTCTTCGAGACGACGGGCCAAGTCGAGCTCGCTGAGATCCTGTTCGACGGTACACGCTCCAAGGGGTGCGGTGTTGTCCAGTTTGCCCAAGTGGGTGAGGCTGAGACCGCTATTGGTATGTCTCCTTAATGTTTGCCCCCTCTGTACTGTGCGGTTCTGACACGTGCGTTGTAATGTATAGCCAAGTTCCAGGGGTATATGTATGGTGGACGACCTCTGGGTTCGTTCTCTTTCTTCTTGTTCGTTCTTGACGGTACTCAACCTCAATTGATAGATGTTCGCTTCAACGACCGCTGGCACACTTTTACGCCGTCTGCTGCGAAGGGTGGGCAGATCGCGCCCATGCAGTCGGAGTAAATGTTGTTATTTAGTTCAATGTTCGATGTCCAATTGTCTCGTCTGGTCGTTGGTTTCCTAGGTGCTTGGAGAGGGTTGAATGCGAAATTCCCGATCCATTGTTTCGCTTTACTGACTTGAGTTCTTTCTTTTTTTCTTTATGTCTGATGATTTGGTCAGTTCTAAAGACAAAGTGTCATATTGAAATATAACCTTATTTCATTCTCTCAAATCTCTTCATCTTCCAGCATCCAACAGGCTCAAGTATCTATTGAATTTTTTGATGGCGACTCGCGAACTAGACTAGTGCAATGGGGATCGTTATGTATGGAATTTATGGTTGATGTGTGGATATTCAGGATCGTCAAATCAAAGACCAAGGATGCGTTTTGTCTGACCTCCGAAAACAAGTCCATGGCCACATGCCATCGTAGGCGAACCCAAGCACGTTCCTCAATGGGACCACTGGCTGGTAGTCATCATCATCAACAATTAATTCTACCTATACAGAAACCTTGACAAATTCTACCTAGTAGGTAGCGGCAAGCCCTCCTTAAGTTTTGGCAAAAACTTGCCCTTAAATTCCAGGTCGAGTTGTTCTCTACTCAACTCCACTTCTCCGTTCTTAGTGGTGGGGACGAAGGCCGTCAAGTATTTGTAGTGAGGGTTTTGAGCTACTAATCGTCGAAGAGTTGGGTTTGCCGCTTCTGAGTTGATTTGGAGGTTGAAATCCTGATAAAAGCCCCCGTCGCATCCTTGATCAGCCTTTCTGAAGGCACCTTGAGATCCCCAGTCGAGTCTGATCTGGATCTTCGCGTCCTGCCGGCGATGTGGCCAAAGCCTTGTGTCGCCTTTGAAGGTAGTAACGAGTCCGCCTTTGATGATTTTTGAGGCGATGTCTTGTGATTCCTAAACAAATGGTTATTGAGTTCATCTCTGCTGGGCGTGGTTTTCCATCTCACCTTATCCACATGAGGGGCGATGAACTTGAAAATAGCCTTCTTTGCGAGGCGGACATCGCCATTGTTGACGCGGACGACGAGAGGTCTCATGCTTGTTAGGGATCGGTATATTGACCTTGGCTTGAGGAAGACAGTTTATGCCTACGGTGTTGAAGGGAGGGAAAGATAGTTGAAAGGAAGTGGGCTAGTATGAGCCTCCATGCGACATGTTAACGGTTTCCATTTTGAGCAGATCTTTCCATTTGCGGTACATTGGGACGATCGGGTTCGGGACGGACTCACCACCCCATTATTCTGGATAAAAGGCTTGAAGTTTGATAAATTGTTAAATATGCCGTCAAAATAAATACATGTTGACTCCTGGCTTTAAAGCTACTTAACTATTGAGGCGGGAGGAGCCAACAATATCAACTGGTAAGTGTGTTGCAAACAGCTCTCCGGCTCTGAGTGCATAGAATTGCGCAATAAACTTCAAATTACCAAGCTCCGAGTCAGTGGTCTCATTGATGCTTGTCAGAAACAACGTTCAGAACACAGGCAGGGTTGTGAGGACATCAGGACCGGACTCGTACATGCCACAGAGTTGGCCGTCATCCCAAAATTTGCAGTATACCGCGGGGCAGATTGTTGCACAAAAATGACCCGCGCTTTCCGAGTTTCCAAGTAGATATCGATCGATCTAAGAACTCCTATTTCTTGACCACATTATGATTCAGAGCTTTGTGCTTGATTATAAACTGCGAATGTTCACATGACTAGGATCGGACAGAGTACCATATTTAATGCGACTCATCTGTTTTACAATTGCCTGAGTCAACGCCTTCACCTGTGATCATGTACTCAAGGGTTGTATCCTGTAAGCAGATGCGGGTCGAGTTTCCCTACCACACGAAGCGGCGGATCGCCTCCTTGGCGCAAGACAGAGCCAATCCTTTCTGGAGTCATACAACCGGCAGATGGCTATGGAACGATACAATAAGTACGTACGGTTGGCCTACCATCCCATGACCTTTTCTCAGAAATTGCAGATCGGGCCAGGCGCTACACACCATTCGATATAGAGGGGTTGAAAAACCTTGCATGTCAGGTCTGCTCTGCCAATCGTTGCACCAGCATGGTTCAATTAGGACATGGTACGAGGGATCTTCTTATCTCGTGAGACATAGCTCAGAGCGTTCGCCGAATGTAGGGTTCAAGACCAAAGTATTCCATCTTCAATTCGACAATGGCCAGGAACTGGTAGCACGCATTCCTACACTTCTTCGAGGAAATCTGCGACTTTCAGTGGGGAGCGAGGCAGCGACGACTGAATACGTGCGGTTGAGATACAACGAAGGGAAGGAAGACTCATGGGCCATACCCAAGATCCCTCGTGTCCTGGCTTGGAACTCGACTTGCAGAAACCCAGTCAAGTGGCCGTATATCTTGACGGAGTATATATCCGGAGTCGACCTCCAAAGCATCTGGAGCTCGCCATCATGCAAGATCATGGAGCGTACGATCATCGACGTGGTGGAATTTGAAGAAACCCTTCTATCTCAAGATACATTCTCGCAATACGGCTCCTTGTACTTCACCGAGGACGTCGATAAGTACAACCGCGACGACCCGCTGTACGCCGAACCTCCTAAAGATCCCTTGCGGATTGCCCTCTCGCACAAATTTCGCGTTGGTCCCACTGCTCACCCGGACTGGTGGCGAGGTGGAAATTGCCACGTCCCAGCAGCTCGAGGACCATGTAAGTAGTCGATGGACACTGTCAATGAAAATTTACAACTCAAACTTGAGTTTAGGGTACGACCTTCGAAACGCCCTGGTGGGTACAGCCGAATTTCAATTGCGAGCGCTAGAGCCGGATTATAATCCCCTCTTCAGTACATCTGCACGCGACGACATTGACTACTTGACCACTCCTCTGAGAACCTCCGTCACGATTGCACACGATCTCGTTCCAGAGGATGGTGCGTTCATACGTTCAGTCCTCCAGCACCCAAACCTGTCTCGTGGAAATATCATACTTCCACACGACAGTGCCAGCGGCTCTGGACCCAATGTAAAAGGCATCATTGACTGGGAAGGTGCCGTCGTTGGCCCCTTGTTCGTGCAAGTACATGAGGCGCCAGCGTTTGCGAAGGACGGCCCGACTAAGATGACTGGCGACTGGTCTGACCCTCCACTGGAGAGCGAGAAGGAGATCCTTGCGATTCGGGATCCGAAAAAACGCGAACAGCTCCGCATGCACGTCAGGGTTGCAGAAAGGGACTCGTACTATTTTATCACGTCGTTGGCCAGGTCAAAGGTTCGCTGTGATGCACTGCTCTGGAGGCATGAGCTACCGGAAATCGCTAAACTCTATCGCTATCTTCCTCGAACCATTGTCGAAGGGCCTGGAGGCCTGCGTTGTATCTTGTTCTCGCTCAAGAAAGAGTGGGACAAGTTCGCATCCACGCCGTGTCCCATCGAAATGTCCGACGAGGAGGAAGAGAATTCCGAAGCTGAGGCGAAAACCTTGGAAGCTCGTCAATCTCAGATGCAGGACATACTTGTAGGCATAGGGTGTTCGAGCGACGGGTGGGTTGAGAATGAGAGGTATGACGAGGCGAAGAAAGCGTTGGAGTGCTTCCAGCGGTACTGGGATCGAGGAAAGACTGCAGAGGAGTTGGGACCGTTCCCTTTTCACGACGGCGGCTATAGTCCCTTGCTATCATAAATCTTGGTTCCAACTTGATTTCGCATTGTGGAGTTCTTCTGAACAGCGCTTGATCTTCTTACGTTCAGAGAAATTACACGCCACTGCCACCGATTCTGAGGGCAAATGACCGACGAAGAAAGGGCAAAGGGCAGGCTCCCTGAAATCCTCGAAAATTTCCTCCAGAGTCCGAGTTTGTGATCGCAGCCCGCATTCTGAGTCGACTTGAAGGTCGAAGGGCTATTGAAAAATATTAGTGACAAATTGACTGAAGTACATTGGCTTCACTCAAGATTATTCTTCGTCCCAACGCCGTAACGGTATTTGAAAATCTAAAAGTAGATCTCAGTTCGACGTTTGAACGCCTTGACCTTGACATTGCATGGGCAATGCCAAGAGATTCAGAATCAGACGTTTCCTCGTGTGCTTGAGTCGAAGATCTGGATCACCCCCTTTTTCTGACAGAGGAACTTGATCATGATCATGAAGAAAGATGGAAGGTCGGTGGTCGGGGTGGGTGTGAGGTGGCGACTTTAGGTTTGACGGCGGGAAAAGGAAGAACCTCGCTTTACCTGGTAACCGTATACAACATTCGTCGCACACTGTCGACAACTCTTCCAACCACCCGCTGCGTACTCCGACTGAGTATCGCGGGGCGCTCCTTTTTCTCTCCAGCTTTTCTTTCATATTCACTAGGACCTAGTACTGCAGACAAGTCTTAAATCTGGAAGGTCCAAGCCAAATATCCCCTGAAAGGCATTGAAGAGCCAAAATGCTCAACCTCAACAACCCAGACGCGTTCTACGAAACGCAGCTCATCGTTCTCGGTGTCGTCTGCCTCATATCGCTCGTTGTCGACCGGTACCTCGCGAGGAAGACCCGTGCGCTGCTCGCCTCCTCTGCCTCCCAGCCTGCTCGGGACGCGGCGGATGATCGGCTGGAGAGCGGGAAGGCGAATGGACCTATGGGGTCTGTGTCTCCTGTGAGTGGGACCGCGGCGATGAGGAGTCTGGAGAGGAAGTATTTGGTCGTTTATGCTATTGTTATGGGTGAGTTTTGACGCGTTTCTTTGGTGTATGAATCATAATGGAATGCGAGCTGATACTATGTTGGTGGACTTCAGGTGCGGACTGGCTACAAGGCCCGTATGTGTACTCTCTGTATAGAGAACAGTACCAGTTCCCAGAGCGGCTCGTCGCCGTGCTCTTCGTAACTGGGTTCATCTCTGCCGGATTGGCAGCCCCGCTCGTCGGCGTATGGGCGGACCAGCAGTAAGCATGCAGTTTCTTTCATTCTGCCCGCTCATAGCTGAACATATTCTGTAATCTCTCCCAGCGGCCGGCGGAGACTCTGCCTCGTCTTCTGCATCACCTACATCCTCGCCTGCCTCTGCATCTCCATACCCTCTTTACCCATCCTCCTCCTGGGCAGAATCCTCGGCGGAACATCCACCTCGATCCTCTTCTCCGCCTTCGAATCGTGGCTCATCTCATCCTCCACCTCCCTTGGCTTACCCCCCTCAGATCTGTCCACCATCATGGGCCGCGCGACGCTGGTGAACGGCCTCGTAGCAACCGCTGCGGGGGTGGTGAGCAATTGGCTGGTGAAGAAGAGCGGAGGGAATTATGTGAGCCCCTTCGGGGCGAGCGCGGTACTGCTTGGTCTGGGGTGGGTGGTGATCCGGGCTTGGTGGGCGGAGAATTATGGGGCTGGAGGAGGGAGTGCTGCTGGAGGGGGTGTTGTTGAAAGTGATTTGTTCCAGGTGAAGAGGCTGGGCAAGGCGTGGAATATCGTCAGGCAAGGTAAAGCTCTGATTTCCCTCAACTCTTGAGCCAGTTCTCATACTGACCCATCACCCCCACACAGACCCCTTACTTCTGACCCTCGGCCTAACCCAAACATGCTTCGAAGGCTCGATGTACCTCTTCGTCTTTCTCTGGGTGCCCTCTCTCCAAGAACACTCGCCCACGCCCTCCTCCCTTCCTTTAGGCTTCATCTTCTCCTCATTCATGATCTCCATGATGCTCGGGTCGCTGCTATACACCGCCATCGTGTCCTACCACCAGCGCAAGCAGGTCAGGGCGAAGGGCGAGAAGGAGAAGGAGCACCTGGACTCGAGCTTGACGCTTCATGCTAAACTGAGCAGCCTGGTGTGTGCGCTGAGTGCGCTGGCGCTGGCGATCAGCGTGGCGAAGCAGGATGAGTATGTGAGGTTTTGGGCGTTCTGCTTGTTCGAGGCGTGTGTGGGGATGTATTACCCCGTGCAGGGTACCCTCCGCGGGACGCTCATCTCTAACGAACACAGGGCTACTGTGAGTGCTCACTCTCTCCCCATCTTATATGCATCAAAAGAGGCTGACTCGAATTCTATAGCTCTCCTCCCTCTTCCGCGTCCCCCTGAACATATTCGTCGTCGTCTCCCTACTGACTGGCGTCTCCTCGGCTCGGCGGGCGGTGCTGACTGCCAGTGCGATCATGCTTGCGGGGTCGAGTTTGATGACGGGGAAGGTTATCGTGGGGCGGGTGGGAGACGAAGACGAAGGGAAAGGAACGAGTGGGAGGTCAAGGGATTAATTGGCGGGCTTCTGTGCGAGAAGAGGATTCAAAGGCAGAAAAAGTGCTATGGACTTGGACTCTGGAAAGTAATTATATGCTCCTCTAATTCGTCTTTCTTAAATCCCCCCATTTATGTGTTGAGATATCCCGTAGGTACTATAGCTACTAGAATGCTAGAATCCCAAAATGCCAAAAGTTGGGACTGGGTGTCTTCTGAACCGAATAATACATCATACCAAGCTGAGCTCGAATGTCCACCTAAGCTTGTCAGTTCCCAGAAGGCCTGGCAAAATCTCATGATCAAAAACAACTGAACATAATTGGGCTTCAAGATGTATGATTACAATTTCACCGTCCCAATTTTCATACTGCTATTTACATAGTGTCAAGCTTTCCAGCGTCGATCTGACTTTCGGGTAAATTCTGCTACACTGAGTGACGAAAGGCCTATAAATCGACATGTTGTTTCCACACTAGAAGAAATAAGAATTGGAATAGCAGTACACCAACTCCTGCAGCAGTTAATATGGCATGTACGACAGCAACCCTCTCTCTCTCAACTTCCTGAGCCCATCGTTCTTGTCAAGGATTTGCGTCAACTCTGTAACACTGGTATTGATGCGAATCTTTTCGTGGCTCAGGCGGCTTTCGAAGCGGCCAATTCTAATTTTGACCTGGGAGAAACAAGGGAACGCTCTGTTGTCTTCTAGGGTTGTGACCAAATCTGTCCAATGGAGGAGTGGAAGATTAGTACCAAAATGTGGGAGGTCATTCACTCTCATCGTCAGCTCCAGATGGAGTTGCCGTGGGCGAAGCTGTCGGAATGGGAGGGTATTCAAGGTTCTGGAAATGTACACAAGGTGCTGAGAATTATGGTTTGTTACGGTCGCCGTGATTTTCAATTGACGCAGACGGAGGAGGCGCTTGAGATCTACTACCCTGCTGGAACCGCTCTCTGTAGGCTCATAATCAGTACAAAAAGCAAAGAAGCGTTATGCTCAAAAGTCGTACCAGAGGGTTTTACCGTGAACTTCAGTTCCTCGAGTGCAGAGAAGCACAGCGGTAGCCATTCATTCAAAATGCTTGCAGAGTATAATGGGATAATAGAACCTGAGAGGCTACGAAGCTCTGAGATGTCGAGAGGAGAGTGAGGAGAGTTGAGCCATTTGATCACGACCCTGTCCTCCGGGCAGAGAAAGAGGAACATCAGTTTCCTAAGTTTGGTTTTTGTCACTGCACCCTGTGCTGTAAGAGTGTTACTTTTCTTTAAAGAAGAGACCCGGAGATCCTGGAGACTGCTGCTCCCAGAAAATATCGAAACAGGGATAGATGGAAGGATAGTGAGATCAAGATCGGTGACCCGAGAAACTATGGAGGAAAGACACGCATGCATACATTTGCCCACATTATTCCCCGCAAAAAATGTCTTTGATGATGACGAAGATACCGAAAATTTTTTCAGATTCGGCATCGCAGCGACGATAGAGTACAGCGAGAACGAAGGCAACTCCGAGTAGCACTTTGGAAGTCCGAACATGTCTTCTGGATCTAGGGATCCGGACCATGGCTTCTTCGAGGTATTGATCGTCAAAGACTGGACGTAGGCGCCTATATGCGGTGATCTGTTTAAGACATCACGAAATCTCTGGCCTGTGGTGCGCTCGTCTTCACTGAGAATGAAGATCATCCCCCGAAGGTGGTCGACTGAGGCCACGTAGGATATTTGGACCTTTTGGAACAGCCTTTCCTGGCAAATGATACGAAGGGCATGTCCGGCAAGGGAGGTAGCTCGCAGTGACTGCTGACCTTGTTCAGAAGATGGATCGACGTTGTCGATGATGTGAAAGAGAAGCTCTTGAGGCAGAAATGGAGAAGGCATGGATAATTGAGAGCTAGGAAATAGTGCTTGAAGAGGCGGAGCTCGATATCAGATCGATAACGGGGTCACTGGCATGTCAAACTGAGTCAACCAGTCACAAAGTCGTTGCGAAGTCCTCAGGCCTCAGGCCCAGGCCTCAACTTCCAACCCACGGTCGAGCTAATTTTCCAACACGTGATACTGGACGCGTCGTCATCTGACAGTGACACTGACACGGACTCGGAAGGTTCACATGTTCACAACTTATTCTAATTCCAGTTCGTGACTGGGTTTATCTCTGCCGATGGGCAGTGCCTTTCGCAGGCGCATGAGCGGACCATCAGTAAGCCTTTTCTTTGCAATTCTCTACAGCAAGCTCACTACAGATAGGAAGGATAAGTATGATAGGCTAGCACAGGGGAAAATGCGAAGGATGCTTTCCATGAGGATTGAATCACGGCGGGTCTAAACTCTACACATACTGAGTCACTAGGCAAGGACGCAGCACCCGAATTTATCAGTCATTCCACTCCCTGACCGTCGGTCAGGCGAGTTACCTGAGCCACGAATCCGCTTGAAATTTCCTCTGGGTTTGTATAATTGCATTCATGAAGTAAGCTGTGCAAAAAAGCCTTGAATTGTTCGGTAAGAAGGAAGGATAAAAAATGTCCTCAATAAACCAAGCATGGGCTGAGATAAACCGGGACAGTCTATGAACAACTTGAACTGTTGCTGTTGAGCCTAATTGGCCTGCGAGACCGCCAAATCTCGGTCTCAAAGAATCAATCGTTAAATACTTGACGTATGCACCTATGCGAGGCGACTAGGGAGCTAAAAACGTATGGTGTTTGTTGAGGCTGCTTGAAAAAAGGTAGAGATCGTGGTCAGATCGATGGTCTGGTCAAGTCATTGGTTGCGATGCGGAGGGAATTTAGAAGTTCCTTACTTATAATTGGGAATGATTAAAAGATGGCTGTATCTGCGTGTTGACTAGATGGGCGTCTAAGGAGGATTTGAGGACCCTAGTTAGAGAAGCGAGTTCAGATAAAATACCCACCTTGTCTGTATAGATGGGGCACGTGTCGTCGTTGTCGTGGATTATCAGGACTCGTTTGGGCCGCAGCAACGGAAGTTGGGTGACCCGGGTCATTATTTGACTTTGTGAAGCGTGCCAGTAGCCTCTTGAGGCCTTCAAACATCGCAGAAGGAAGCAAAGTTCGCGAGGAGCAGCTGGACGACAAAAATTTCAAGTCGTCGATCATCTGATTAACCACGATAGCCTGCCGCCTGGACAAGACGTACCTGGTCGATAGATCCCTCATCCTGAGCGACAGTAAGCCTCAAATCCAGTTACCACCTCAATCATGCTTCGTTTTTCATATTGGCCTGTGTGTGATTGCTGAGGTTGACGCGCGTACATTGAGCTTGGTATGACAGTTCCGCGGGATGATGGTGAAATTGCACTCGAAATTGAACATGGTTACCTATTGTACATGATCTTGAGTTAGCAAGGAAATTCTCCTCAAACGACTCTGTTCAATTAGATCGCGAGCTCAAGCTGCGACTCCCTGTCCGTCAGTGGAACATACTATTGGAAGAACATCGTCAATCACGATGTTGGTCTTGATATGGAGGTGACTACCTACCCGAACGCCCATAATCTTCTCCCTGTGGATATTTCCATGCTCGTCTTTGTCGATCTGCTCAATGTATTGTAGGAAACTTCCCACAGGAATGAACATCCTGCCCGGCTTGGCGAGCTGGTCAATTAGAGCTTCAGGAACAGTCGGCGCTGCCGCTCCGACATGAATCGCGTCATATGGACCTGAGTCGATGTGAGATGGGAGAACATTGCGCAGAACCCAGCAATAAACGTACCATCAGCAGCGTAGCCCTGTCTCCCGTCACCCGTAATCATTTTGATCTCCCCTCTGTCCAATGCCTCGCCTTTGCCATCCTTCTTCAGGTTCTCAATCGAGGTGCTTACAAGTTCAGGGATGTGATCGATTCCGACTACTTGGCCTCCTGGCCCCACCAGTCCGTGCAAGACGGCAACAAGATATCCAGAACCACTGCCAACATCGAGCACTCGAGCACCTGGTTTGAGGTACGGCAATAGATGCTCCGCTGCGTATGCATGCTGCGATGGCAGAGAGGGCAATTCAATGAGGTGAATGGATTGAGGAAGTCCTTGGCTTACCATATGCGGGGCACTTATGGTCGCTCCATGTCCTATCGGTCTGCAGATGCGGATGAAGCAGGCACTTAGTAGCAGCTCCAACAGTCAATTCCCGGTACGCAACTGAGGTGAATCCTCGTATGCATCTTCGCGAACTGGCACGTAGTTGGCCCTGTCCACGGCTTTCATGGCCTGTGTACGTTGTCAATAGAGTTCTCACTTCGTTATTGGATCCAGGAAGCACACACCTTTGTTACCCTCTCAGAATGGATGATCCCGCCTGTTGACATATTGGCAATGAGTTGAGCGTTGGTTCGACCACTACATCTCCAAGCCATGATTAATGCGGTGCTTAATGCGACAAAAAAGGCTGTGGGTTTCGGATTTCTTTGGTGAGCGATGACGAATTTAATGTGGTGTTGGATGACGAAAAGTGTGAGTAGGACCTAGGTAGTCACAATGATACACACCAGAAAATAAAAGGGGACTGCGTATTCGCAGGTTCAGATCGTGTTTCGGTAGATAATTCTCAAAAAGCGTTGACTTGAAGTTGCAAGAGTTGGAAGAAAGCAAGTTGGGTGCTACATAGCAGCAGTCCGACGAAACGAGGAGGTTTGGGTATGACGCGACAAGGTGGCACGTGGCTTACAGTTCGAGACCATCAGAGGTTCGGACCGACGTTACCGTATCTCTTTCCGAATCTGAAATTTTCCTTGCTCTTTCTGCCTATCCCGCTTTCTTGTCGCTCTCAGATACATCTACGGTTCACCCACAAATTTTGAATCTAAAATACAATGAAGTTACGACGTCAAAAGTTTGTGGTTCCGATAACCAGTAAATCGATATCAGAGTGCATAAGTAGCCTCTTCTCGACCAGAACTTTTACTCTGCCATGTTGGAAACTCGACTGTAATCAAAGTCTCAAAGTCCAAGATCTATGCATCACCAGGAGACGCTCGTTATCATGCTACAGTGTATCAGGAGGGTGTTTGGGCCCTAAATCAAATACCGATAAGTATAAACCTTAATTCCTGTTTACACCTTTACGAGATCCCAGGTCCCATAAATTCCAGGATAGGATAGACGCGTCGCTACACTAGTCATACCTGACCCTCATCTTGGACTTCTGTCGAGTCGGCACGGGTGCTCTTCTGTCGTGGAATGAATTATATTGCAATTGTAATGTCTGATTGTCAAGAGGCCGCACCTGACTGGCTACTTCATTTTCTGTATCTGATCCTTCTGCTTCACTTGGACCCTCTGGGGACTCGTCATGTTGCACTGTGCATGCGGCGGGTGAGTGGTGAATCAGATCTGAAGGACATCAATGTGGAAGAGATTTACACCAAAAACTTTGCCTTTCCTGCCATCGAGTCAATTCCGTTCGCAAAAATTCAACGCGTGACTTTATTGACGAATAGAACTGACACGAAATCGACATTTCAGATACGGCAACCCCGAGCACACGGTGTCATATGTACCGACCTCTTCTTGTGATTGTTCAAGGTGATCTAGTCGTTCCCTTAATTCTTGCGCCCGACTCTGGAGCTCTTGACTTGCCTGTTCGTCATAAATTGGCTGAACGCTTGAAATTTCCTCTGCCAGAGAGGATGAAACCATGGAAGGTGAAGAAGAAGCCGACCAAGCAACCGTGCTCCTCCGTGCTCCTGCCTGAGGCCTGAAGAGCGATCAGCCAAATCAAATTTTCGATCGGTCTCCATTCAGCGATCGGCATATTCCGGCCAGGGACAAATGACGTTGGGCGCTTTACTTACCCTGTTATAACGTTCCCGTTTTGGACGCAGAGGCGGCAATCTGCAGTAGTCTGCAGTCCTTCCAGCTACAGATATATAGGTATAGGAAGACTCGTATTTCGCCTTCTGGGGAGATCCAATTCATGCCAGCTGCCCTGAGTGCGTCACGTTGAAGTCGCAGACCCACTACGCGTTGTGGTGAAGGGGGTTCCTTCAATCCCACTCGAGAATTTGTTGCTAGTTACTAAGCACTTCACGGATGCAGATTGTGCGGGCCTACTCTGAAAGGCGGGACGTAGAAAGCTGATGGAAGTCACTGCAGTGGTTGACATACTATGGGAAACGTCAAACTTTTTATTTGTGTCCCCGATTGAAGCGACGTCAGCTCGACGGTGGTCGGACCTCTTCATCCCAATTTCTTACCAGGTAGCTATATGATATGACATTGCGTCATGAAGACGGCTTGCGACAATAGAGTAATTATATCAATTGTTTACAATGTAATGTTTCAATAATTGTTGACTTCACTCTAGCGACATCGAGATAACAGTCGTAAGAACAAAATCGTCCGTTCCGATTGGACTTGGCTCTGATTTGAGGCGACGCATGTTGATCACCATCTTACATGACTGAGAATATCGATGCAGTCAGCTTCAAGTTCGTCACGGTTGGCTCGAGAACGACGTACCGTCATCGAAATGAGGACCGATGGCCACCTAGGTGCAAAGATTCAACGAATGATCAAGAAGGAACAAGCCTTAGTGATGTTTCGGATGTTCAGGACTCACACAAAAATAATAACCGGATTCACAGTGCGGATTGCAAAGGGGTAAGCAATTGTCCCCACCGCAATTACTGGCAGTGATTAGGAGGATGAGTATGTAACGTCGGTCGGGCATAGGTACTGACCACCGAGGACGCTGAACGACCAATTTCCCGTCACCACGAGGTAGTCCATCACTGCAGCATTTCGAGTCTCTTGAGCCATGTTTCTTTTCATATATGTAGTGAGCCATAATGCAAAATGAGTAAGAAACACGACTGCTCTGTCGTAACGATGAGCAAGGTTATTCAAGAAAAGCCTCTTTGCACTTACCCAAGAGGTGCACTCTCAATTGGAGTACGGCGAAGGTCGCATTTCTCGTTGAAGTCTTCATCCTTCAGTGCGTTGCGGCCTATGAGAATGTAAGCCGTAACAAACTGCAGCACCACCGGGATTGCCAGAGCTATGACGATTTTCCTCTGCTTATACAATGCCCAGACTGATGACGCATCAGCATCTGACAATTGATATCTGATAAACCATGATCACCTCTGATTAGCAGCAGCCCATCAAAGCAAATTTGCAGGGTGGTTGAAAGTGAAGCCAGGAAGAGGAACCAAGCTCTGCATCTTCCTGGCGAAACTGGTCCCCGTGCAAGGAAGACGTGTACCAATGTGTAGTGGACACTGACGATTAATGGCTTAGAAAACGATAGGAGGCCCTGAAGTTAAAGGAACC
This sequence comes from Gymnopilus dilepis, assembly GCA_002938385.1. Taxonomy (NCBI): domain Eukaryota; kingdom Fungi; phylum Basidiomycota; class Agaricomycetes; order Agaricales; family Galerinaceae; genus Gymnopilus; species Gymnopilus dilepis. The sequence continues at coordinate 20,958 of NHYE01005490.1, read as the reverse complement.
AACACTAATGCCGCTAGTACGGCGTATCGGGCCCACATATATATGGCCTTGATCCATGACAGGCGAGCTCTAGTAGAATCTGAGCGACGACTCTGGTATGATAGAAAAGAATGACGCACCCCCAGACGTAGACGTACTCGAGCTTGCAAGATGAGAGTGTGTCCAACGTTAAGAGAACAAGTGCTGCAACTGGGAAGAAGGTCAATTGTAACGGGTGAAACGACATTGATATCCATGACGCACGCGATAGATAGTTCCTCGCATCTGACCATTCCGGATTGTAGGCTCCTGAAAGGCTCTCTGTTGACATCAATCGGAAGGGGTTTGAGAGACCCAGGAGATGATGGTGGTGCTTGTGATGGCTCGAAACCTGGTCTGTCGTAGTCCAACGCCGGCACTAGGGAAAGGCTGGCACTCCCTGGCTGATAACAGGATTTCAAGGAATCCTTGAACTCGTCCTATATATTTTGATGAATCTACAGGGTCGATATTATTGGTTCTGGCTGCCTGTGTCGCGCTGTTCCCTCTTTATGGACGAAAGATTCAGGGCTAAGTCTGCAATGACAGAGGCATGGTCGTAGAACGTCGGGGAAGAAATGAACGGAATCGCTTTTCATGGTTACTCCACGTGCTGAACAAGGGGTTGTGTCTAGGAACCAAACTTTAAACGGTGGGAGGCCGTGCGTCAAGTACCAATCATCTGCCAGCAGCATATGGCCATATAACGTCCCTCAACCCGAAATTGGCTCCACCTCCGTTCCGGATACAATAACAACCTGCGAAGGCATTTGTCGATATTTGAGTTATGCCTGTCGCCTTGGTAGACGGCGAAAAATACGCCGTAATCTGGCCGAGTAGTGAGGAGTGCTACAACTGCGTTACTTGAGGGCCAGTTTCCTGGTGTGCGACTGTGGAGACGTACTTGTCAGAGAGGTGGTGGAGAAGCATAGAGAAGCGAATGGTAAATGCCGAACTCGAGATAGAGTGGGAATTCCAAACCCAGCGAGCGGTGTTGCCATCACTATGAGGTGAGGAGAGCTTGGCGCTCAGGCGAGGTTTCCAGCCTATCAGAAAGAGATACTTGAATGAATATACAATGCCATTCGGTGCGGATCTGAGAGGACAAACGCTTTATCATGATGAGCAGCCCATCCGGTCAATGACGCGAACTTGACGTCTGATTGGACGGAGCATCGGAACCGAACAAAGACTCCTGATAATTTGATATGTCCTTTCAGGTAAGTAGACATGCGCAGTTCAAAATCTTGTAATAGCATTATATAGATGGAAGGCGTCCAGACTCAATTTTATTTGAACTAGCACTGCAAGGAGCTCTGGCAGAGCCAACAATAGTCGGGGATAACTACGAAAGAATATTGACAAGGATGCACAGCATTGTAGGTTAAGAACGGTGTCATGGGGTATTTAGATTTTGGGAGGACGTAAACTGGTCAGAACATGCGGGGCCACTTGCACTTTGATCGCTTGCCTTTGCTTTGGAAATGCAGCTCCCAGACTTCCTATTGTGCGATAGCGGTATTCATCAAACCTAAAAAAAGCCCTTTTAGAGCACCTAGCTTCCCGCTGAATGGAGAGCTCTAGAGAGCGTGCCGTCGGTTAACAAGGAAGCCATTGTCCATGTCAAACGAGAGGTCGTAAGTATCAGTAGATGCGCCGACCTTTCTTAAAAGAAACGTAGTCGAAATCGGGTCCAAGATTTTCTGGACATTTTAAGGCACATTTTACGACGGACGATCTTGAACAAAGTGATAGAGTTCAACATGCTCGAGGGGTTGACACGAAATATTCTAAACAGTGAAGGCGGCAACAAGTCCGAGAGAAGAGAGTCAGAAGTGATGACACTTCATGTCCGGAAAAATATGGACGCTAAGCCAGGCCTGTCGTTCCTTTATGTTCTTTTCAGTAACATATCCGCCACTTGAGCATCCCTGGACAGAAGTACGAATCATTGATAAGCCTTGTCGTGTTGACACGCTTTCCTAGAGCTGCCGACTGTCGCACTTGAATTAGAAAGGCAGCGAAGGACCTACGGTTGTCGGCCAAGGCGTCCTTTGCTTTTGATTTAAGGTACCAAGGGTGCGCCATACTCGAGTAGACGAAAGCAAGCTAAGAAGAAAGTACTTCATTTGAGCTCGAGTTATGTAGCATTTCGGGCGCTTACTAGAAAGCGGTCCGCGCATGACCATGGCCACACTGATCTCATCAAACAGTATTTTTGACTTGAAAAACAACCAGTCCGACCTCGCAGGCGAGCGTTAATTTTGCGTACGAGATGTGTGCCATATCGGGATGAAGAAAAGATCGTCGACCTGAAGGCTACTTCAGGCGCTGTCGCCAAGCGAAGCCTGCGAAGGTGCCAAGGAGATTAATCGATTTATCTAAGAATTTATAGCCACTCCTTGTGTGACCCCTCAGTCCTGTGTGAGGCCTCCTTGAACAAGAAGGGAGGCGAGAGCCGCCATATCTCCTGCAGCATATAAAACAGGAATAATTCTTCTCAGCGTCGTTCACGACTTCCCACAGCCAGCGAAACACAACGAAAGAACCGGCGGAAACGTCCGCGGACGGCTAACCAAGCCAGGTTCCAGGAAAAGGCGTATCATTTCTCCTGAGACGCCTCACGCAGGGTATGACACCGAAAACGCAGAAAACGAACCTAAAAGGAACATCGGCCCGAGTCAGGTTCACCAGCTGCGATGAAAGGAAGTCGAGAAGTCTACCCTCGGTCAAATATAGTGCAGCCCAAACATACCCTGCGCTGATGCGCTATGAGGTGGAGGGGCTAAGGATAGATTATGTGAGAGTGGCTTCGGAGGAAGGAGGCAGGATGAGGTGTACTTTCAGGACGATATTGGAGGGGTTGAGGAACATGGTATGAGTTTTGTGATGTGAGGTATGGCCGCCGTGGTCGGAAGAGCTGTTGATACTCTAGGTCGTGATGAAGTCGAAATTGTGGTAGAAAGGGCAGTCGCCTCCTCGGGATTCTGAGAGCCAGAGCGTTGGAATGGTGGTCTATGATGGGCATTGCAAAAGGATGCCATCTTATTGTCGAGATAATGCTTGAAATATTCGACATATTATGTCGGATTAGCGGAGCCCATCTCGACCTTGCAATAAACGAGAATCTGAGAGGTCTGACCATCATCACGACCGTTTACCATGTGAGATCAAATCTTCAAGTCCAGAGTGTCAGTACGCACCGAGGATCTAGTAAGCGTTTTCGATCCGTCCACGTCAAGGATGCCGCAAGTTGCCACCTAGTATGTCCGTCGTTATTTTTTGGTGGTCTTCAGTACCATCAGCAAGCACGTCAAGATTCCGCCGGCGGTCAACATGACCAATTGCATGCAGTCTATTTTCATGATTATGCAGTAGTAAAAAGAGATGGTGGGTTTCGTATTCGTATTCTTTGGTGGTCAGGCTCGATACACAAAGCTTGAAGGGGTAATTTTTATCTTGCATCCTAATATCTCGTTGAATTGGTCTTGCTACCAATCAATTTCGTCAAGTCATGGGCCACAATTCTGTCATACGCTCAAGAGCAAAACCACAACTAAAAGAGAAACCAGACCTCATGATCAGACCCACATGTCGAATCTCCAAAGCAGCAAACCCAGAGTGACGCTAACGCACCGAGGATATAGGCGCCTTCATCAACATGAACCATGCCCCAGTCTTCAATTAAACCATGTCAAGGCATATGCGAGTGGTCGGCATATTCTGCCATCTGCCTTTACTGGAGTCCTTGCTCCAGGTTCCAAATGACTTCCGGACGTGCTGTAGTTGGCTTCAATGCGGCATTTCGCGGAATTTGCAATCCTTTTGGGGAGAATGCCACGATGTCGAGGATCCGCGGCGTCCCTGCCAGTGGATTTCCGGGATGTTGGACGGGTGGAGAGGTGGCAACTTGAACTTTGAAGCCGGTCGGCGGTTCGTGGGGAGGGAAGGAAAGGAGACAACAGGCTCGAGTGCTGATAGTGAGATATGGTGATTGGACCTGTGATATCTTGGTTCAAAAGTTAGGCGGACTGTCGAACAAAAACGGAGCAAAAGATTGATTCCTGCGCTGGTGGACCAATCAATCTAGAAATGAGGCGTGAATATTCAGCACAGAATTTAAACCTCAAACTAACTTCGAAAACCTATTTGTTCTTCTTTGCTTTCATGTTTTGTCCTCGTCTTTTGGAAGGACCGTCTCACCTCACCACAATCGCTCGGTCCCGCCTTCGTCAAAGACCGCGTCTAGAGTCCAGATAAAGCCGTGACAGACGACAATTCCCGTCGACAGGACTTCATTGTTACCCAAGTCTACGGCCGCCCCACGTCCCAAGTCGTTGAACCGAAGTCCGCCTCTGAATCAGGGCTTGCTAAAGGCACGAGAGCAGGACGTGCTCAAAGTGTTCCTTGACATGCGCCACGTAGGATGGACGCACATGAGCGAAACGTTGCTGGTGAGCCGAACAGGGCAAAAAGCTCGACACAGATGCCCAGACAACATGGAAAGAATTACTTGAAGGACTCTAAAACACGTTATGCGCCATCAAGCACTGAGTGCGCTCGACGGGCTTGACGGTCAGCCTGAGGCTCGCGGAGTTAGAGTTCATCCAAGGTTCCAGGTCAAAGGTCGATCTTGATACGACGCATCCTTTTGGGAAATGACGCGATGTCGAGGATCCGCGGCGTCTCTTCCTGGAATCTGAAAGCTGGTCTTAACGCGTCGAAATTTCAGTCCACAAAAGGTCAGACACAGAGAACAATCGTTTCCTGCACCAGTGAAGCAATGGGCCTAGAAAAATGACGTGGATATTTAGCATAGAATTAATTTTTAATTACTGGAAGACTACTTGCATTTTTCCTCTTTCTCCATTTCGCGTCCCAGCCTCGTACAGGGTCTTGCGAACAACGGCACACCTGCTCGGTCCCGCCTTCTTCATCCTTCAAAGTCCGCGTCCCCCCATCCGGGTCCCGACTCCAGCCAAAGCCACGACAGACGACACGCGACAACCCCAAAGTCCGTCCATCGGCGTCAACCGCGTCGAAATTCGTCAGGGTTCAAAATCCATTGAATTATTACCCGAGTCTCCTGCCACACATTCGCCCCACATTCGAGCCCAACGCAACTGGAGTCCGCTATTGAGTTGAGTTGAAGAGCGCACCAGAGCAGCAAGCGCTCTCAAAGCGCAAAAGAGCAGTCGCTTTATGTGGAGCAGTGTAAGGAACACGGTTGTGAGCTGAAACGATTACATTCACGAAGAGAAATGTCCCCAAGAGACCAAGAAATCGAGAAAGTTGACAATGACAAGAAGGATAAGGTCCGGTATACTTGACGGGCTTGACGGGCAGGACTCAGCACTCGCGGGGTTAGATTCCAGTTCCAGTTCCCCCAAAATACCCCCAAGAGTCCAAGTTGCAGCTGATGTCGGTCCCGCATTTATAGCCCAGCACCGAGGATTGTCGACGCTAGCTCCGAGGGTGCGCATCGGCGTAGGTAGCTGTGATCCGTAGCGTTCTCAAGCAAAGGTTATGGGTTGCTCTGGTCCGGGAAGGAATGGGTTGGGAAGAATTTGGAAGGTGATTGTGGCGAGGTCGTGGGTCGAACGTATGAATTGGAAATGGAGAGCTGAGAGCATTGCACCACGCCATAGAGGCTGAGAACGACGTAAAGGTATCGAGCAGCCTGAGCGTGCCAAGGGAGCTGAAAACATTGGGGATGCGTCAGCCTTCCGCATTTACGGATCGTCCTCAACCGCCATGTCACTGAAATCCTGATGTCAGAGCGCTGATCCGCACAGACAGGGCGCGGCGCAATGCGCATGCCTGCCGCATGGGGTTGACAGCTGTTTGATCCCCAAGACGTTGGGGGAAAAATGACCGGCTTCGGCAAAACCAAGTTGCCGAGATGTTGAACGTTTTGACGACGTGTCAGCGCGTCATCGTCGCTGAGGGCATGTACAGTCAGCTTGAGGCGTTAGAGCAGCGCCATCCCGAGCAGCGATGGAATAATAATGATTGAGGATTGGAATGTAATGCCGACATTCAACATTGGATGTAGTCAGCTTTTCTAGATCCTTCGTTCTGGGCTTGTAAGCATGCCAGTGGAATTCAATACATTATTGAAGCTCGGCCGTGCTGGACCCACTGGGATATTCGAGGCTCCAGGTTATTCGAACGGAAGCGCTGCTCTCTTTCTCAAGGAGAGGGTCGACTGATTTTGGGGAATTCAATCCGACCTTGGGCTCAGGTTCAGGTTCCGGGAAAGGGTTCGTCAAAAGCCGACGCGTCAGTTCGCGTTGGGGCGACGCGGACATCTTGCTTACCTAATCCCGAGGCCGTGGCACTTGCGCTTTGGCTCCTCGGAGCGTGCGTATGTAATCGGCCATGACGCGATCTTTCCACGCGTTTCTAGAGCAGTCTCCCCATCCCCAGCGGGTTCGCGTCATATCGTGCTAACGCCTACGTGTTCTCTGAGCTCCGCGCGGTTCTGCGGCTCAGGCTGCTGTGCTGAATGAAGCTGCGACATGAGTCAGTCCGGGTATTTAAACGCAGTCTCCGGAGGAGATGGAGATTCCCCATCCTCTGTTGGATTCTTGCATTGCATACGCGTCTGTGCATCTGAAGCTCCCTCACCACTACTACCGCTACTCAACTTCAGAGATGTCGTCTCCCATTCCCATCCGCCGTGCTAGGGCTTCTTCGTCCTCTTCTACAACGTCTTCAATGGCGTCATCACACTCGCACTCTACTGCACCAACCAGTCCGGCCTCCTCCCAGCTCTACGTCCCCGTGCACAAACGCGCCGGATCGACGTCATCACGAGCCTCGTCCCCCGCCAGCGCGCGCACGCCTTCTTCCGCAATTGGTATGTCCCTTTCCTCCTTTGGAATTCCTCCAACCCGATCCTGACTCTTGTTTGTCCTTTTACAGAACCCAAACAACACCCGAGGATCTACACCCCCGGCTTCCTCCTCTCCCTCCGCCCCCAGGCAGACGAGAGCATGAAGGAGAAGATGCGCGCTTCGTGCCCGGAGGTGGTGATGAACCGCCGGACGAGGAAGAACCTCCAGTTTGCGGAGCACCAGCGGAGGAGGGAGGCGAGGCTTCAGCAGCAGCAGCAGAAGCAGGCTCATCACAACACCCACCTCCATAACCACAGTCAGCACCAGCCCACCTCCCCCGCAACCTCCTCTCCCTCCCCGGCCCCTGCTCCCGCTACTGCTCCATCCGCTGCCGCCCCACTCGCAACCAAGGCCCCCGCCCCTGTCGCTGCTGCACCCAAGGCTCCAGCACCTGCCACGAAACCGCGCGTCCTTCCTCGAAGGAACCGACCTGCTGGACGAGGACCTGAGCGGCGCCGACAGGCGCTGCAGACGATGAATGATAATTGGCGGGATGCGCGGTTGCCTGCGGCTACTCCTCTGCCTGTCGTTTGAGCTCGTCGTCACCCATTCATCATCGTTAACCACCGCCACCCCGCTACAATTTACATTGACCACCACCACAACATCATTGTATCATTATAATCCTTCGACCTTCATCTTCATCTCCATGGAACACTTGCATTTCACTCACATTGACTCCTCCTTTCATTCAATCACAATCAAGGGAAATTTAAATATTCAGTAACGCATCATCACGACTAGGCTCAATTTATCTTATTGTACATACACTCGCATATACCCCACTCATAGATAGAAAGAGTTAATAAATAGCAACACAATCGAATCAAATCAAAGTGAATTTGTTCGAACTGGAGTTCTTGAAGACAAGAGTGCAAGAGGAAAGGCTCTCTGATAAAAGAACCGCTCTACTAACCTTGCCTCGACACTTGTAAGAATCATGAGAGTATCAACTATCATAGCAGCAACGAGGTCAAGGACTTGAAAAGGCGTACATACACAACATCCTGGGGCCTGACGTCACAAGTTGGGATGATGCAGATCTAGATGAATGAGCGGGGAATTCCAAAGTTCGCGCTGATGCAAACCTTCGCTATACCTCCCCAGTCCATTCCGACCCCACCATACCGTGACGTAGGAGTAGCAGTATACTGCGGCTCCTCTTCAGGGAAGCACCCCTGCGTTCGTAGCTTCTGCACGATGCACGTCCATACAATTTCCATCCTCCTCTTTTCAACCAAGTAATGTTACTTGTATGTAACGTAGGGTTTCAAGTACGAGGTAACGAGATCATATTCAAGTGTTGATTTTGACAAATTTGACTGTATGCATGACTGTCCCTTTGGTTGTGCAGTAGCTCTCTTCCTATCTTAATTATGCAAAGAGTGAGAGCTCGAAGTAATATGGAGTGCACGGGACTGAGACGACGCGCCAAGATAATGATGATGCCTCGACGCGTACTATTACTACTATAGCCCCTAATCGAACGCGTCGTGGAGCACATGACTAGATGATCCACGTGGTAGGCGCGTGTGCTCTGGCGGCAGTCAAGATCCTAGTCGTCGTCGTTCTCTCTACTTCACTCACCATCCATCTGCCATCATGAGCATCCTTCCCCTCTCCGACGATACCTTCTTGGACATTTTTCTCTGGAACGCCAACGCCCTCCTCGACGATTCATGCCTCAAAACGACCATCTCCTGCTCTCACGTCTGCAAGCGCTGGCGTACCGTCCTCCTCTCTTCCTCTCTCATCTGGGCGCGTCTCATCCGCGTGACGAGCTCACGAGCATGAAATACGAGGGCGTAGAGGAAATACTCTCCAGATCGCGGGACGCACCTCTTTGGGTTGGCGGAATGATCACCGCGGAGAGGAAGTTCAGCGACAAGCGGCAGTTCATTATCCAGTCCGTCATCGGAGCCAACTGGGAACGTATCCAATACTTCAAGGTCTCTGCCCAATTTGACGTGAGACAGCACGACTGGCGGCGCGCACCCATCGGGGCTTGCGAATTTCAGTCCGTCTTCGAACGAGCCGCGCCTATCCTTCGGTCCTTTGACTTCGAAGAAATGTATGGCAGGAACTTTGCAGAGTTATTCGCGGGTGAAAGGATGAATTTCTTCAACGATAATGCCCCGCACCTGCGCTACTTCTCAGCTGCATGTCTCCCCACCAGCTCATCTGCTCCGTGGTTGGGCCAACTGAGGCATTTTGGAACATCCGTAAACGACGTTGCGGACATCATGCCCTACCTTCCATCGATGCTTGCGTTGGAATCCTTCACTGCCGAAAATATCACCTTTGAGGAGGTGTTTCGCCGGGCACCTCCTCCACAATTAACAGACCTAAAGCTGGAAAGAATATGTATAGAAGGATACTTCATCAACGTTTGTCCCCCACTCCTGACAGGCACTTATTTTCGAGATGGTTGTTCTGTAATCCTCGATATGGACTGCAACTACCAAATTCGAGAAGCCAGGGGACATGATTACCTGTGGAGCGCTCTGGAAGGAGCAAGGTCATCCATTTGCTCTTCATTCGACCGCTTTGCCAAGGTCCACCGCTTCAATGTCCAAATTGTGAAATTCGAGCTGAGCAAAACGCTGTTCTTCTTCGGATGTCGGACTCACCTCCTCGACAACTTGGGAAATCCTATTGAGTTCCGCATACGAATTGAGAATCAATGCCAACCTTTCAGTGGCAGGACTCACGAGGTGTTTCGTGCCATAGTCGACCACTGCAACTCGACTTTAGAGCCGATTACCTCTCTCGTCATCGACTTCCCAGCCCAGTCGTATCCGTCCGATTGGGAAGGGATTAGAACCTATGTCTCGACTTATATCTCATTCTTCAGCTCGGTGAAACACCTCACCCTTACCGAAGCTACGCTGCACTGCGTTCTTGCATATTCAGCAAACAACGTCGCATTTCCCGTCCTTGAAACCCTGACGATGACGGCTTTCGACTATCCTCAACCACAGTCAGCTGAAGGACCTCTCTTATCTGTGTTGCAGTTTCTCAGAGATAGAAGCCTGCTTGGCACGCCGATCAAGGATTTCATCTATCACGAATCCAAAGATCTTCCAGACATGAAGGACTTGTATGGGATTGCAGGACTATCTGTTCGCGGCGTGGCCCATGGAATGTAGTAGTATGAACCTTAGGGTGCGATAAGTAGATATAAGTATATGCAGGACGTATTCAAAGAATATTCAGATACGGACCAGAAATGCAGAAAATCGAAGTGCAGACGTGACGCCCAAGGGGCGTAAATGAATCGCGAAAATACACGATTCAAAATACCCCTACCTTCCACTATGGGCGACAATTGTCTCGACCATGCCGCACATCCTGGAAGGGTGCACAGAAAATAAATTTTGGGTCATTGGAGTGCAGTATCTATCCATAGCACTCTGTCAGCACGTCCGCCCCAATGCCGTTCATGGATAATTGAATTCTCTGAATACACCCACCCAGTCGGCTAGAAGACCAAGAACACGAGCCAGACTCTGCTCCGAATCGACATCCATGTGCGGCAACGTCGAAAAGGTGGCTTTTTCAGGATCGGTCGGGTCTGCATTATGTGCAAAGAACACCCAGTCTTCGCCGTTTGTGATGCATCCCCTGAAATGTTGTACTCTGTGCAAGACACTGAGCAATATTGACTCTAGCCATGGAAATTACTGACAAACCCTTGCTTTTTGCAGAACTGATTTACAGAGATAGCTGCCTGAAAAATAATTTCTTTCCTTATCTTTTCCTTTGTCATGTATATGAAGCAAGGGCGGAATGTTGACATGCCAGACATGAAGAAGAGTTGAGGCATTCTCAAAACCGAGTCTGGAAAGCGGTGGTCAGATATCACCGGGGGCGCATGTAGATAAATTACCCACCTGCAGCTATTTCAGCGCATCTGATAATCAGGAAGTCGACGAATGAAGGTTCAACAATATTGCTGGCACTTCCTCGCGGCATTTGGAAGTCGGAGAATATTTCGGTGTGAAGCGCATTTGCCCCGTCGTCTGCCTGAATGGTCGTCGACAGAAGATGCAACAGCATTGCTTGGACGAAGAAACGGCCACCCATCCCCATCTGACAACGTCGGTCGCGTTCGGTAAGTAAAGTACCTTGATGTAAATGAGTGACTCACAGTCAAGGGTACATGCATGCGAATTAGACTTATATTTTCCTTCAAAACGGCAAATTGGACTGGGCGCGACTCTTGGACGTCACTTGAGAGTGCGTCGCCCCTGCCCAAAGCCTCGAGCTCTCCCGTTTTCTCGGGCACCAAGACCATGAAAGCAAACTGAATTCCAATCTCATCGAGATAGGAAGTATCAAAGCCGACTTTGATATACTCGAGAGTCGAAGGAAGATTTTTCTGAGACGCTTAGACAGCTGCGCCAAAGAGCTTAATGCAGGCGCTCACCTTGAGGTTTGGAAGATCTTCCTTCGGGCCTCCGATGATTGGTTTCGCTTGTTTCAGAAGTTCCTCTGCCAATTCCTCTTGAATTTTCTCCGCTTCTGGTCTTGACATCCTTGCAAGATGATACTCGCCTCAATGAGTTGGTCTTATGTAGTTGGGTTTTGGACGTTTCATATCAATTTCATATCCACGACGTCATCATGTGATGTGTCATCACTTGATCATGCATCGTCCTATCAACCAAATCTACTATCTGAACCCTACTATCAAGTCAAGATGAAGATCCTCCAGCTCACAAATGATAACACGCTCGACATATTCTTCTTCAACGCCAATGTTTTCCATGAGGAATCGGCTCTACAGACCGCCCTCATCTGTTCTCGCGTCTGCACTGGCTGGCGTGCTCTTCTACTCTCTACGCCTTCCATTTGGGCTCGCGTCCTTGACATACGCCAACTCGTCAAGATATCGTCTGCTGGACAGGCGGAAATTCTTTCCAGAACAGGAAGTGCTCCTCTCTGGGTCTCAGCCAAGATAGCAGGCCGTGGAGAAGCAGGTGATCTCCTCAGCGTGTCCCTCATCAGGGATCACTGGAGCCGCATCGAACGTCTTAAGCTATCCATAAGCCATCTCGACGGACGTGAACTTTGGCCAGTTCTTGCAAGGCCTGCACCGATTCTGCGTACATTCGAAGTGTCTACTAGCCAGAAAGGGATAATGGATACCAACGGTTCGGAAACACCCTTATTCTCCGACCATGCCCCGGCATTATCGACATTTATGGGCGAATGCCTTCCTCTCAATCTGTCGGCACCCTGGCTACAAGGGATTCGTCAGCTGTGCTTGGGCTTTCACCTTTCCACGTTCGATATTCTGACATGCCTTCAGTCGACGCCTCAGCTCGAAATTCTTATTACCCGCACGGTCTCTTCAAGTAACACAAACCGATCCACACACCTTCCTACAGTGACCCTTCCGAAACTGGTCAAGTTATACTTCCAATACGTTGATCTCCAGGACTGTATGACATTATTGCGGGGAATCAAAATTCCCGAGAGCTGTTCTATCGTTTGCTTCGCGGATCGTTCGGGTGTATCAAAGAGGTCCGATATCGATATCCTGTCGAAATTGCTTAAGGAAGCGGTCCCTGAGCTCTCTTCCTACCTGCAGCGCTTCATTCAAGTTCACAGCTCGAAAATCAGTGTCGTCACAATTTATCTGGATAGCGGTACTCTTATATTCCATTGCGACACAGACATTCGGATGCCAGCACTCGAGCATACACCGGTATTTGTCGCAGCACTGATGGATCAATTCCAGGTCTTCAGTACGGTCCAGGATTCCCAATCGTTGTTGCCTACTTTATTCTCCAGATGTAATTTCGACATGATCACGACCCTCGTTCTCGACTTCTTTTCGATCCTCCCCTTGTCCGAAACACAGTTAATGACCTGGTTTCGATTCTACTTCATTTGCTTCCCATCAGTGCAACACCTACATGTCAGCGAGGGGACACTTCAACTTGTTCTAGCCCTTTCACAAACTTCTGTCGCTGATGGCACGATTGTCTTTCCCTTAATGGAAACATTGACCGTGACTGGGTTCGACGAGACATGGGGTCGGTCGGGGGAAGCAGAATTGGGCCTTCCACGTCCTGTGGTCCAATTTCTCAGATACAGGAAAGCCATCAATTTATCTGTAAAAACGCTCATCTATGACCAAGTTTTACCACCTGGACTGAACCTCAAAGGCTTGGAGGACATTACTGGACTCCGAGTCCGTGTGCGCAGACGCAGTCTTGAGGATAATGAACAGACTGAGGAGTACATACTAATATCCTAATTCGACTTTCCTCTGGAGCCTGAGGGCAACTAGAGGATTACAGCGACGAGTTGTCAAACTCAAGGTATGATTATCCGTACTTGCTTATCAGGAATCTATGCAAGATATGACCGAGTCCGATCTCAGCCAATTGAGAAAAATGGATGGCCTTCGAGTTTGGGTGCATGGACTAAATGCAAGTTGATGAAGGGTTTGAGAAGGCGCAGGGACTAACAGTTCATTTAAATTTCTTTCGGAGTCTGCACCTTGAACAATTTTATTTCTCTGTACTGTAATGAAGGAGTTCCAAGACTTTGGATTTTGGCTTACAGTGCCCGCCATGACATCTCCGACACGTGCCGTTTTGGGTGACCGAATTTTTTCTTGATTTTTCTGACATTTTTTCTGGGAAGAAACCCATCGAAAAAAGACGATTTACGACGTCTTCTCGATTTTTCCCACGGTGTTTCACTTTTTGAGGGTCAGGAAAAAAAATAAAGGCCTCCAGAAATATTTTTCTCTGCCCGGAGGATTTCAGGCGAGGTCAGAAACAACGTTTGCGCTGTTCCTGGAGATTTTCCTCCTTTTCCTACCCGATTTGGACGGTATCTGAGGCCATGACCGCATGCTTATCTAATCACGTGACTATTTTCTAAGGGGGCGTTTCACTTTTTCGAGGTCGAAATTTTCAAAAGTTGTCCGATTGGCTTGAAATTCACACCGTAGATAGCTCTCATCAAAAGGAACACATTTAACATGTTTCCGAGGTGACTTGAGTATTTCCAAAAATGTAGTTACAAAATGTTTGATTTTGTTTGTTCCCTGCCAAACCAGGGTATGGGAAGTGATGGCGGGCACTGTAGAAATCCTGAGAACGAACTTGGAACGGGCTCGGGGCTGGACTCGGCTCGCCTGATTGATCCTTGATGCATTGATGCATGATGGCCGACTGCCAGTGATGCGCTTTGTCACACTGTGCCCGGACGTTCTGATCTAACTCCCATCTGCAACATATCGTCCTCTGAATTTACGACAAACCAGTATTATGAAGGTCCTCGAGCTGCCAGACGATGCTGCCCTTGACATATTCTTGCTGAATGCGAACGTCTTCACAGAGAAGGCCCCACTACAAAACACGATATCATGCTCTCAGGTCTGTGCGCATTGGCGTGCGCTCCTGCTCTCTACTCCTTCAATATGGGCCCGCGTCCTTGGTATTGGTGAACTTGTGAGGATGGCGGATGCTGGACGGAAAGAAGTCCTTTGCAGAACCGGAAACGCTCTTCTCTGGATCTCAGCCCTGATTAGTGGCCACGGCATAGACTACGATTTCCTCGTCAACTCGCTTCTCAAAGATCATTGGGACCGCATCGAGCATCTCAAGATATTCATAAATCACCCCGACGGAAGAGATATCTGGCCACTGATTGAAAGGCCTGCCCCTGTTCTACGCACACTCGAATTTCATAGTCGGATAGGGCTGATGCAGACGAATGGCTCGGAGAAGCCTATGTTTTCTGATCAAGCCCCGCTTTTGCAAACATTCATGAGCGACTGCCTACCTCTAAGTTTATCTGCGCCCTGGCTGAGTGGCATCCGCCAGCTTAGCTTGGGTTCCCGCCTGACAGTATTTGACGTCCTGACATGCCTTCAGTCCACGCCCCTGCTGGAAATCCTGGCCGTCAGCATGGTATCTTCAAGTTCCAGGCACGACAATGTCCACCTTCCAATAGTGATGCTCCCATTACTAGCCAACATTTACTTGCGATGCATCGAACTCCAGGACTGTACAGCATTGCTCAGAAGCATCAAACCTATGAAAGGTTGTTCCGTTACTTGCTACCCTGATTACTTCAATTTGGGAGGAGCTTCCAACGCCGATACGACACAGGAGTTGCTCAAGGACGCAGTTCCGGAACTTTCTTCATATCTGCAGAGCTTTGTCCAAGTCCACCGCTCCAAGATCAGCGCCGTCAAAATTCGGTTGGATATCAACAACTTTATATTTGGATGCGAAGCTGATATCCCGACTCTTGAATCTGATCGTGCAAACGGGTTTTGGGTCGGGTTGTCAGACCAATTTCAACCCTTCAGCACAGGTGCCCAAGCGATGCTGTCCACCCTAATATCCAGTTGCAATTTCAGCTCCATCACGGCTCTCACTCTCGATATCGTTCCAGCGACTACATTCTCTGAAGTCCCAATGGCATCATCCTGGCTCCAATCATATTTCAAGTCCTTCCCAGCAGTGACAGAGCTCTCTGTCTACGAGGGAACACTTCGGATCGTATCAACTCTCTCACAAGCTGTATCAGACGAGCCCAACATATTTCCTATTCTAGCAACCTTGACGCTGCTCAGATTTGAAGACCAACGACCCTGGTTTCTGGCAGAAGGATCAGCGCGCCCTATTGTCCAATTTTTACAACATAGAAAGGCGATCGGGTTGCCTATCACAACGCTTGTCTGCCGAGAATCTCCGAAATTTGCGATGGATGCTGATCTCGACAAGTTGGTAGACATGACCGGCGTTGAGGTGTGCGTGCGTAAGGGGGAGGCAGTAGTCGTTGAGGGATCATTTGCGTAAGCCCCGATTTTGACTACTACGTCGGTTCGAAGCCGTGATCTCATGACATCTTTATTGCTGCTTTTCACGTTCTTTTCTCCCAGATTTCGGCAGTATCGAACGGACCTCTCTCTCTAGATTGTAAATTTAGGAATATCTCTTTGAACTAGTGGGAAATATTAGGTGATCACTGTATTTTGACATTGACGTTTTAAATTACGAGTACGGTACAAGTCAAGGAATCATGCTTCGTATTCTTGGCTACTATCATTGAAGCTTCTGGAAGGTAGAAACTGAAGTCGTCGAGATCGTCACAAGATGATTGGATTGGCCTCTGTTCGCTTCCCATTGGTCTCCTTGCAATGAACAAACCTTTCCACCTCCATCGTAATTGCAGACTCATATCCTAATGCTCCGAAGATTTTGCTTTGCAATCTGAGCAAAACATCATCACACAACACGATAGCCTCTTCGAGCCTGCGCTGTCTGGCTATACAATTGTCATCATACGAGCGGGGATCATCGTCGAGGTACCTGAGGCACAAGAAGAACGTGACCATCTGGATTGCTTGGTGGTCGAAGTAGCCACAGTCCAAGTTCATTCTGCGGAATAGGTGCGTGTGGGAGCGAGGGAGGAATGCCCTGCAGACGAGTGAGCAGCTCTTCATGTCTTTTATCCGTTGGTCTGGGATTTGTGAAGTGAGAATGAGAGTGTCGATGATGAGGTCAATGAGCTCTTGAGATAGGAGTAGGAGAGGGCGTCCTTGCATTGTAAATGCTGGAATTGATGAGTAGATGGCGGTCAAAGATCAACTTGAAGCCACGAAGATGGTTAGGTCCATAAGCAGAGCGCTGTTACTTGTTGTTTGGCAGTGTGGGCATCATACTTCATAAGGCGCATGCGGATCGAGCAGTCAATGCATCGGGAAAAGCCCAGTAAAACCGATGAACCCAGGAGAACTGATAAGGAAGTGCGACTTGGCTTGGAGCAGCGAGCGGTGTCGAGTAACAGACATTAAGCACACCGAATATAGACGTGTTCGCAGAGGAGTAGGTGAAGCCAACTTGAATGCCGATGAATTCGAAGCAATGGCTCTGAGGAGTCTCGTCTGGGCATATCAACAGCAATACCACAGCTCTGTCAATGGGGTGCTCTGACGGCATACATACCTCATACTCTGTGCCATTCGGATTTCGTGGTCGAGTCTCTGGCAGGTGAGTGTATTGTATACTGTACTATGACGGTCGAGCGTAGTGGTGCTCTACTAGCATGTCGAGCAGAAAGTATCTCAAGTGCCGAGTCTAAGAGGGAAACTAGAACCAGAAAGCGTCCAGCACAGTAGTGAGCTCCGCAGCTCCTACTAGCAATGTGCAGGAGTGGACAAGGACCCCGGAATATAAGTGGGAAGGCCTCATCCTGGAGGGCTCAAAATTCTCGATTTTTATCCGCACGAATTTGGACAGTTTTTATCCGTTTTTGCCCTCAATCCTGGCTGGGAGCCAATTTTTATCCGAATTGGGGTTCAGGCCTAGAAAAACTCAAAAAAATTCTTCTCCGCTTCGCGGGCTCCCTCTCGAGCTCAAGCGCGCGTTATTCAATTGAAGTCAAGTGCCAGGGAAGCAATTTCAGTTTATGCAAGGCCTGATATACGATGTTGCCCCGGTCAGCAAAGGATTTCAAGTGCAAACTGCTCATCAGATTGCGATAGAAGTTTATGGGGCTGCTCCGAGTCTCTACATGTAGAGGTCGGCGCTTTACTGTTGAACCAAAATATTACATTTAGCTCAATGGTATTGCGTTTGAGGGGTGGTGTGCCCCGATGCTGATGTTCGATCCCAGCGAGTCGAATTTCATCCGCACCTTCCTCAGAGGGTCATTTTTATCCGCACGTCCGTATCACGCATTTTGGGCCCCGAAGACCAATTTTTATCCGCACAGACCTGTTGCATTCCGTCTCAAAATCTCAAATTTTATCCGAATTCCGCCACAGTGCCCTTCTGTTACATTCCGGGGTCCTAGTGGACATGGACCAAAGATGTTCCTGAGCGAACTGTAGTCGTCGACAATGACGGGAGGGGTCATGAGCGCATGACGTAGAGCACTTGTAGCAGTGTGGCAGAGAGCGAAGAGGAGTAGCTTCGTCTTGCGTCCTTGCTGCCAAGGATGCTGCGATGACGATTCAGAGTCAGGTTTAGAAGAGAAGCACCATCCGAAAATTAATTAATTACATAAAATTCCGACGCCAAATTATTAAAGCTGGTGTCCGAGCAGAACGAGTCCGACGAAACGAAGAAGGTCGTGCTTGGGAGAAGAATACAAGGCGGTCGGGTACTCGTAGAGTCTGATGTATGTATCACAGACAGCAGAGCAAGAGCAACATCGTCGGGAGGTCGTCGTCGTCGAGATCAGACAGTCCAGGCACGCAGCAGCAGCCAGAAAAAGTTGGCCAACAACGGCAGAATCACGTCATCAACCTTACCGCATCACCCAATCAACACGCCAAGCCCAAAAAGCACGCGCTGATAGGCGGGCTCTACTGTACTAGACTCTACAGTATGGGCCGAGGTTATCCGAATCATCCGATGCCGAAAGGGCAAGGCCAAAATTATCCTCCAGGCTCCTGTTCCTTCTTGCAGCGTGACTGCGCCCTCCTCATCGACCTCTGCTTCCACCACTACTGGCAGGAGGGCCTCCTCTCCCTCCCTCTCTTCCTCTCTAGCTCTCAGTCTCGTTGCGTCACTACGTATGGCTCCGTCGTTCAATCTGCGAGGTCCAGGAGGGAGGAGGAACGATAACGAGCAAGTCCTTCTCTTTCTCTCTCACTTGAGCCTTTTGTGATTCCTATGTCAATGTGTCATAATCACCCGAGCTTCGAAATCCCGAAAGCTCGTTTTCCGACTTCCTTTTCGCGTCGAGAGCTGTCAGATATCTCTCATTTCCCTTACTTCGAATCCCTCTGGCATCTCGTGATGCAACGAGGTTCACTAGCACGCCTGGCAGCTGCAGACTTCAGCTTGAGCTTCTCGTTACCCGTCTGCTGGGTCGTCGATGGCGTGCCGATTTCTACTCTCAGGATAACTGTAACTGACAGCGACACGCTCATTTGTGTCGTGTCGTGTCGTGTCGTCGCTTACCAATGCCGTACTGATTACGAGCAGTGCGCTGTTTTCATCTCGCCCCAGCCTGAGCCTGGACAGTCACAGAGTCTGGTCTGCCGCGTGCGGCTGATACTGACCGTCTTTTTTCGGCTTTGGGGGCTGGTTGTGATTGAACGAGACTGTCTGATCTCGTCTCGCCTTTCTTTCACCTTCCTTGCTCCTTGCTTGCCCACCTTTTCTTTTCGCGTCACACTTTCGAGCATTCTCGTGAAGGGCGGGTGGTTGGGACGAATACCGTTGCTGACTGTCTCTCTCTCTTCCCTCTGCCGCTCCCTCTTCCACATCGTCTCGCTATCATAGGCTCTACCCGGATTACCCAGACACGGACCGGACGTCCAACACGTCGTCCACCACGCCTATGCTGAGGGACGCGGATCTGCGAGATAACTTCAACAGCAACAGCAACGCCAACACCAACATGAACACGAACAACACGCAGCAGTACGACGCCCCCACGTCGCATCATCGGCAGCCATCTCATCACCGCGAGTATCACTACTCACGAAGACGGCGGGACGACGCCGGCTCGCCACCGCCCATCCAAGTCCAAGGGCAAGGGTACTCTCAAGCTCAAGCCCAGTCCTCCTCATCTCACTCCCACTCTCACTCCGCGGGCCACGGCGCCCCGCCGCCGCCGCGGATCCAGCAACAAGCCTCCGGGTCCAACTCCTCCAGCAGCCACGGGCACACTCATAGTCAAAGCCATAGTCATGTGCACTACCACCCCGCCCCGCCGCAGATCTACTATCCCGCCCCTACCACTAGTGCGCTGCCCGGTCCGTACCCCCGCGACCCCCGCGACCCCGTCACAGTCAGCCCCCTCTCCACGTCCCCCTCGCGCTCGCGCAACGCCTCGCCGTTCGACCCCACCCCTGCAATGTCAACGGGGGACAGCAACCTCAGCCTCGCGGTGAACTACATCCCGTCCAAGTTCTCCAATCCGCGGCTGAGCTCGCTCACGACGAGCAGCGCTGACCATGCTCCTGCTGTTACTTTTGCCTCTGGTGCTGCTGGACCGAGGCGGCGGCGGACGGGCAGCAGGAGGCGCGAAGAGAGTCTAGGACCGGGCGTGCCCAAGATGGGCGGCGGTGTGGAGGCGTTTCGGAGTGGTGAGGCACGGATTGGAGGTGAGGGCGATGAGGACGAGGATGGGGAGGAGGACGGGGACGGGGAGGAGGTGGATGAGAGGGGCGCTGGGCGGGGGAGGAAGAGCTGGTTCGCGTATTCACGGACGAGAAATGGGGCGAGAGGACGCCCTGGGCATCCGAAGGCGCGGAAAGCAAGATGGAATGGGTTCAAGTGGTGTCTATTCATCGCCAACCTCGCAGTAAGTTTTTCATTTGCTTCTACCCCAATTTTACATTTTGTCTTACACACGACCTCCAGCTGACCCTCTACTCCCTCACCGCGCTCATATTCTGCCTCCTCACATGGTTCAACGTCTGGGCGCACGCGGACGTCATCCGCGCGGGCAACCACACCGAGCTGGCCCTCTCCACGCTCGCAGCCGCCTCGGGGATCTTCACCGCCCTCATCGGGTGGGTCGGCCTCCTCATGAACAACCGCTCCTTCCTCGCGATCTACACGTTCCTCCTCTGGGTCGTCTTCTTGCTTATCCTCGTGCCGGGGTATATGACGTATAGGCGGCGCACATTTAATCTGGAGGGAAAGATCAACGCGCAGTGGTCGAAGCACCTGGGCGAGTCGGGGCGGTTGAGGATACAAAATCAATTACAGTGCTGTGGGTACTTCTCCCCGTTCGTCGAAGCCACCGTCTCCCAAACATGCTACGCGCGGAGCACCCTCCCAGGGTGCAAGGCTTCCTTCCTCACCTTTGAGCGACACGTATTGAAGGTGTGGTACGAAGTGGCTTTTGGCTTGGTGCCGCTGCATGTTGCGGTCGTCGTGGCGGGGCTGCTCTGCGCGAACCATGTGACGTACCGCTTTGGCAAGGGCATGATGCCCAAGGCGTATCGGCTGAGTGTGGCGAGCATGGCGGTGATCATGGATAATTATGCCAAGTGAGTATGAGTGTTTTTTTTTCTTTTTTCTTTTTTCTTTTTTTCTTT
>NHYE01005489.1:0-34908 GCA_002938385.1 Gymnopilus dilepis | reverse complement strand
GAGACTTAAGGTCATATCTAATTAGTCAATGCCAGGAACCTGAGCAAGGGAGGGAGGCAGACTGGCAGATGGAGCCAGGATTTGACGAAGTCATTTATTTAAAGTTGTTTTTCGAAAGTTGCGTATGTGCCATCAATTTTGCAAACGGCTGTAAAAAGAGACGAACCTCTGCATCCTTCTTCTCTCGGCTGTACTTCACCTTCTCGTACAACTTGCGCTGCTTATTGCTCATCATCATCTTGTTCATATCGCTCTCCCCACGGTCTGCTTCTGCGTCAGCTTTCTTGCCGATCTTCTTGGCGGCCTGTTTAACGGTTGCTTCAAAGGAACCAAAGTCAACACCAGCAGCCTCAGCAACTAGTTCCGCTGTTCTTAGAGATGTTGGCTCTTCTGTCACTGCATCCATAACAGTGTCTAATGCATCGCGATGTGCTTGATCTTCTTCCACTGTTCCGTCGTCGCTCCCTTCCTCGCCCTCAGCGGGCGCGACCTCCGCGCTGGCAGGAATGTAGGCGCCGTCGTGCTCGCCAAACGGACTAAGGTGAGGGGGTAAAATCTTGCCTTGACTATAAGGTTCTTCCAGCAGGATTTTGCCGGCGTTTATGCAATCAACAATCCACTGAGGTTGAACATATTTTCTCCGTGAGCGAAGTTCTCTTTCCTCTGAAGACTCTTCTTTTTTTGCAGGGGGCCTATCAATAATGACGTGCGTGATGCTTGGATCCAGTTCGTCAAAAGGTGAACCAGCACCTGATGAAGGAGGCCAGCCAATTCGGCCCCCAAACGATCGGACAACGAATTCGAAGATGGGACGAGGTGTTTCTCGAGAAAGGAAAAATGTATAAGGGGAAAAGAGGTCGGTAGATAGTGTCTGAGGTAATGTCGATAGAGTGCGGAGTGTTGGAAGAGCTACTGTGGTCTGGTCTTTTGAGGATGGAATCGGCGTGAAATCTTCGTCGGCGTCCGCCGCGGAGTCTGAGATGGCCATCTCTACGTCCTCACTGTCCACCTCCGAATTGGCTGCAATGCTCTTGATTGTCTGCTTGACAAGTTTTCCCGTGATTTGTGAGCTGGCAGTTGTATGCGTTGGTTTCCCTGATATCTGTCGTGAATTATCTTGGAGGGAGAACGCGTTAACGCCTGCTGCATTTTCGTCCTTCTTGGTATCCAGGGGGGGTGGATATACGAGACCAGCATCAGTGTACAGCTTGAAGAACACGAAGCTCAAGAGGGTTTGGTATAATTCAAGGAAAGTAAGCATCACTCTGATGTCGACGTCGGCAGGGACCTGTAAATATGTAAGTCAAGGTCGGGGAGCGTTATATATCTGGGCGCTTACATTCTGAGTAAATTGATACGGAACAAGCCAGGTAACCGTTTGGTCCATGACTTCTGCTTGATAATAGACGCCCTTTATTGACAAGAAGACCTTTCGTAAAGCTCTTGAATGGATCACATACAACTGCCATTCGGCAGCAAGTCGTGCACAATTTTCCACAAGTTCCGGAGGAAGCCTGGAGTTGGACGGGAGGGACGCGAAGAGAAAAACCATGCACAGCGCGTCGTCAATATCTCGTACAGCATCAATGAAAGTTGGGTATCTTATCATGAATTAAAAATGTGGGCCTTTCTCTGTGATTCCGAGGAGACACATACCTTTCTTTTATGATATGGTCCAAACGATATACTGGCTTGTTCTCTTCCAGACTCTTAGCACTACTCCATTCCCCTCTTCCTAATGCACGAGAAAGCTTTTTGGCAAAGGCTTTGTGCTCTCTCAATTTCTTCAGGATGGGTTCATGGGCGAGGTACGCGATATCTTTGGTATAATAGAATGATGTAGGAGCAGAAGAGCCCTTATTGGCTTTCTTCCTACTTCGAGGTTCACGAGGGAAAATGCCTAGCTATCGTCAGAACACAAACATAGGGAATTGACCTCGAGGCTTACCTTTCAAGATACACAGCCTGCGAAAATCTGCCAGAGAACACTGCAGTTTCTTCACAGCAGCACTCCTGGTCATGTAGTTTTTCGCGGCGCCAGCTTTTCCTTTGGTCCGTAACCGACCCATATTGTTTTTCCGTTAGCCTGAAAGTGGTCGAATGTACGCTACATAAATATGCTTTGATGCAAAGGTGAATTCGAAACTTTCTATTTGGCGCCAACTTCCAGGGCAAACAATGCAACAGGTGAGCTGCGCGCCTCGAAAGTCGAAACTGGCAGACATTCCTTCCCATCATGAGGTAAGTTTCCTCTGTTACCGACTCGAAGAGTCAAAGATTCATATCTCACTGGATAACTAGTCAATACGTCCACGTTCCCAAGTCTGAGCTGGACGAAGCTCAGTTGCGCCAACTAGAGGAACATGAAATCTCGCAGGGCCCATTGTCTGTTTTACAACAGGCTGTACGCAACCATGCTCAAGTCTTGATTTCCCTCCGTAACAACAAGAAACTACTCGCTCGAGTCAAGGCTTTTGATAGGCATAGCAACATGGTAAGCCTTAATATCCTGATGGCTTAATTACCTGATTAACATTTGCCAGGTCCTTGAGAACGTTAAAGAAGTGGGCCGCTACCAAATTCTCCATTATAAACTTATCTAACAGGATCCATTCAGATGTGGACAGAAGTGCCCAAAGGGAAAAATAAAAAGCCCGTCAACAAGGATCGGTTCATCAGCAAAATGTTCTTAAGGTGGATTTGTCCTCCACTTGGAATTTGTTCGCGGACTGACCTCTTTGTCTATTGTGAAGGGGCGACTCTGTAATCCTCAGTGAGTCTTATAACGATGACACTTGATCAATGTTTAATCAGATTGCCAAAGTTTTGCGAAACCAGGCATGATATCTTACTGGTTGCAGAGAAAACCTGCTTGGAGCGTTCGAAACAGTTGATACTCGAGTATTGTTGTAGAGTTACATATTCCTTCCGCCGTACGTTAAAGATTTCTCTCCTTTGTACTTTCTATATCTCGAATTGCTTCGAAGATCACCCCAAGAGCCAGCCATCCAAAGCTCTGCGCCCCGAATTCATTGCCGCGTTCCAAAGCCAACCGCCAGGCCAGCCAAGCACGTTGAAGTTCTTGATATGGACCGTTGGATTCCTCACCCTGCAGTTGTTCTCGAATAGCTCTGGCGAGAAGATCTGTACTACTCCTTAACGAGGCCATCAAGTCCTTCCTTTTTCGTGGCTGCGAACTTTTCTGGATTATGGTACCAATGATAGCCTCTTCTTCTGACAATTGTGCTGTGCGCGCACGCGACAGAGAGTTCACAACACATATACCGCGTAATTCGGAGGTGTATCGGGTGAACAAGTCCATAATAGACTCTACTTCATCGGCGACTGCCTCTGTGTCGATATATTCGTCTACGTGTTCCTCGATAGCCTCTGCGAGATCTGAAAGGCCCAATTTTCCTATAGCATATGTGAGACCATTGATGCCTTTGTCGCTGTCTTCCTTATTTTTCTTTTGTTTACGTCTTGGTCGACCGTCATGTATTGGTTGTTCGATTGGAAGGTCAATTTCACGAAACAGACGTCCAATTGCGCGATGACTTTCGTAATAATTCTTGGAAGAAGAGACGTTGACTGTCTCTGGCGCATTCCAGTCGGGCCTCTGTCGTCCTGGCAGTCTTGGAATGTCCTTGAGAGGAACGGGCTGTCCGGATTTCGGGTAATCAACAGCCTTACTGTGAAGACTGGCTAGTTTCATGCAATCCGTATCGAAAATGTTTCTCATATCTGCGATGATGAGCCAATTAATGGCCACTAGCCCCAAAACCTGGATCAAATGGTGCGTCAAGGGGCTTTAGAAAAATTCGAGGCTTTACATACGTCAGAATTTATGTAGTCCATCACAAATTCCGCAACATCCTTCATAGTGCTGGGATGGGACACCTCTTTCCTAGGAACCGCTTCGTAGTTTGCGGGTGCAGAGAGTTTCTCGGGCAGAAATTCTGGAAGTAAATTCAGCGGAACAAGATTATAAACGTCACCATCCAAGTCCCCGCCTCCAAGGCAGGAAGGGATTGGGCGGTCTCCTACGTAAGCACATCAGAGATGATCAGACCCAAGAAATAATGTTTTCACCTAAGACACTGAAGACAACCGTGTTGGCCAATGGCTCGCGAGCATAAGGGGAGCCAGGAGGTGGGCATCCAATAGCGTGAACTATAGTAACATCCCCCGGATGGATGGTGGGGGATCGAGAAATCAAAATGGGCCCCTCAAGATAGATTGTCTTGCTGTTGACAGGTTTCACGCATGCAAAGATCTCTTTAGGTCGCAAGAATTTGTGTACATCTGCCACACCGACCAGAGTCCAAGCGTTCGGAATTGGAATGCGTGCATGGTTTTTCAGGTCACGAAGGACATGGTTAATACCGTATGCCAGCATTTTCTCGTAGAACTGATTGTTGGGGAGGCTACTGACATGTAACTTGTCGATGGATAGTATGATGGAAGGCAAACGATATGATGACCCAAGACCATGGCTTTCGAGTAGCCTTGCAGCATGCTTCAATGATTTGGCTGCATCCTTTGTCGCTCGTACAGCTATGTCTTGATACTTCTTAAACGTTTCATAAGGGACGCCAAGACCTTCAAGGAGCATGATGAGAGGGCGGTTTAAGAAATATGGAGTGGGTCTGTCGAAAGCACGAGCGATTTCAATGGCAGTTGTGTTGGGATCCTCAAATTTAATCATAGACGGCCTCAGACACATAGAGTAGCCTGAAAGTTTGTAATCGACTGAAAGCATGCCCTTGGAGCCTTGGAAGCGGATCTGGTAAGAAGACGGCGGGGATGTGCCTCGACGCCTTTTTGAAGACCTCAGTTTAATCCATATCTCGCCTGCTAAGGCCGGTGACATTGTCCCAACACCGTCAGTAAATGTATATTTCCCGTCTGTAGTGGATATGTCATCGATTTGGAAGATTTCTTCGACGTCAACTTGTACAGCATCAGTAGCCGTGAAAGCCTGAGAGATCCTCGCCGCGTATCGAGCAGGGCAGTACATGAGCCTTCGGTCGACCTTGTCGAATGTGCCGAGCCCCGCGATAATGGAACTGGCATTAACCTCGTTCGCTCCATTTTCAAAAGGTTTTACGAACCTGCGCAAATAGGATCAACAAAAGCATCCAGACAACAGTGCATAGCTTACCAAACAGAATGTTCTTTGAGAGCTGATTGGGAGTAAGCAAGGAATTCGAATCTACGGCCAGCGATTGTCAAGCCTTCCAACATGAAGGGTCCCAGACGCCTGCGTATGAAGGCTGGGCCGTCGACATCTCGGTCAAAGCGGTATTGCAATCCCCCCTCGTCAGTAAATGTGACACGTAAAAAGGATTCCTGGTGGCTTGGATCGTATGAGCGAATCACTCGATTTGACTGCTCTGGTACAGGTCCATCCAAAGACATGGTGGTGGGTGTTATTTTAACATGGAGGATATCACAAAGGCTGCCGTCACTTGGCTTCAAGGTACCCAGTCTGTTCAAACTCCTGGTCTCCCTTTGGGCTTGCTGAAGGCATCTCAGAATGTCCGGCGGATCCTCGCCTTCATCCCAGAACAGATGTTTGGCCAGGTTTCCAAAATGGCGTAGAGTCATAGCAGTGAACTTTGGTCCTTCCTTCTCAAGCATCGCCTGTATGTTTGGTAAGATATCGATGATCTCCAAAGCGTCCAAGTACAAGTTCCTCAGGAGGGCTTCGACTTGAAATGCCACACACCACTCAACACAATCGACATATCTCCGCAATCTCTCTAACGCGTCGGTAGAAAAGCGTCCCCGCCTGTCAATAGGATATTCGTAATCATCTACTCGGTGCAATTGAGCCTCCCGGCACAACTTGCGAAAGACGGCTAGCGCGTCAGTAGTCGAACAAATCAACCGCAAGACCAATGAAGCAAAAGGGGCAACATTTTTATGCCCTGGAATAGGCAAAAAAGAGATGCGTTGGCGGGGAGGGTCAGTGCCGATGCCAAGAAAAAATCTGTCGAAGGAAGTCAATTCTGGTTCTGGTTTGTATTCGAAGGCCAGTGGGGTGTTGAGTATGAATACAATCGCGGGCTCTTGTCCAAGGTAGTTATGAATGTGGATGTTGTTGATATACGAATATGGGGCGACGATGAGATAGGACCGCTCGTGCTCAAGTCGGACCCTTATTTCGCGTCGATCCTGGTCGAATCGTAAAGCTGCACGGCCTGCGCAGCTATGTTCACACTCGATGGAGAGAGTGTAATCTCGACATTCCCAGGCGAATTGGATCGCTCGCAAAGGTACGCTTTCCTTTAATTCTTCTGCTTGTCTGTCCCGCTCCTGGGTGACCCATGGCTGCTCGTAGGGCTGTAGGATGATTTGCTGCACTACGTCTGGACGGCCTTCGGGTTGCTTACTGGGGTAGAAGAGTGCCATCTTTTTCCCTATAAAGAGGGGTTTTTGCGGCCGGTCGGAGCCATGCAGTTGTAGAAAGCGATTGCCAATATCTGCATTTGGCAGAGTCAAAGTGCCAGTGCCTGCATGATGTCGAACTCGCCTCTTGTCTTGGTGCAAATGGACGTGAAAATTACGAGTCTGAGACGGCCCAAATAGACCAAGCAAGGGAGGACTGTGCAGGACCTTTTCCAGTTCAGATTGTACTTGATACTTGTTGACATTCCAGTCCAGACCGCGCATGAAGATCTCCATGGCTGAGACCAAGAGCAGGAGGAGATGGGAAGACTGATAAGGTGGGTAGACCAGGTATATATACAGCCATTGAGGAGATGATAGGCGCCCAAGAACAGCTTATTTAGAGGGAAAACGTGATCGCAGAAGCAAGACGATAAGGACGTGAGCATGGTCAATTATTTATTGGCAAAGCCTGGCAGAATGGACTTGAGGTCTCGCCTGATGACATTGAGGGTATTCTCAATGAGATCCTAAGAGGCTGTTGGCGAATTTCATGAGCTGGAAAGGCAGACAACGTACTACATCTGTGAGGTGTCTGCTGCGTTCGAACTCTGCACGAATCCACGCGACCGTCTCCTTCCTTGTCACGGGGTCCGGAATGACTGGAAATGGGGTGAGTGAGGCGATGGGGCGGCGGCGAAAAGGAATACAGACCGATGGAAGCACGGACGGCACTGCGATAGAGACTGATAGCGCGGTGTTTTAGAATAAAGTGTTTGAGGGTGGGATTGTGGACGGGCATGGTGGTGGTTACGTATTATGCAATTTGAGCCGTCTGTGATCGCCCTGATCCCTCTTTCTTCTGCCACAACCACTCATGTCGTCCCCGCCCCTCTCCGTCGAGACTCACCAGTCCTCCGCCTCCGCTCAGCCCTCTCCCTCTGACTCCACCCCTCCCACCACAGACAACAATGACCAGCCCCAAAAGGCCCCTGCTTCTCCTCGTCCAATGCGAAAGTATACCCGACAGCAGCTAGTTTCTCTGTCCAATTCACCCCTCGTCAAACCTCCCCCAAACATGCCTGACCTCAAGGTTTGGTTTGGGTAAGTCCATATTTTGTACTTGCAATACCCCTTCTCTGAGCCACTCAATGCAGGTCTGAGAACGAAAACCTTGTAAAGAAGGATGAACCAACGACCCCAAATACCACCAGAGACAGACGGTGAGCTTGGTGTTCTCTCCAGCTGGTCCCATGCTCATCCTTTCCAGCTTCCGCCGCGACGCAGAGGACGGTGGTATGTCCTTGTAACCTTGTACTGGTCATACAAACTTATTCTTTTGTAGCGGATCTTCCTGCTCGGCCCACTTTCAGGACGGCATTGACTCAGCCGTCGCAAATGGGCAACTTCAAACACCAGTCCCTACGTGCCAGTGATCGTGACAGAGACAGGGAGCGAGAGCGAGAAGGAGACAAGGAGCGAGACCGTGACAAGGACGGTCATGAGCGTCTTCGACACGCAAGTGCATTTACTGGGTAACTAGAGCTCATCATGCTGATTTGCTATCCACAGCTTTCGGACAAGTTCGACCGTGACCGGCTGGCACTGCCCCTTTCAGGCGGTAGGAAAGAGAGAGATGCCGCTCCCCATCTCAACTCAAGCAGTTCAAGATCGAGTCAGACCTTGAGTTCGAACGCCGCATCGAGGCGTGCTGAAGGTCGCGAGGCTGCCAAGAAAAAAGTTGGTGAGGCAAGCGAAGATTGGAGAAGAGGTGGATGCCTCGTCTCTGCTTGGCCTACTACATTCTGACAGATTTTTTGCAGGTGCTGAGCCTCCCCGCTCGTCCCGTGACGATCGTAAGTGCATTGTTCATTCACTATGAACTTACTTGACAAGCATCATTATCATATCAGGATCTGAAAATAGCAGACGTGAAGATCGAGAAAGAGCACGTTCGCGAGCTCGCGATTCTTCTAGAGCCAAACGTGAAGCTTCCGTCTCTCAGCGTGACCGTGAGGATGCAAGAGAAAAGCCATCTCGAGGAGATCGTGACCGTGATGACCACCGACGCGACAAAGATGATAGTCGACGGGATCGTGAGAACGATACAGAGGACGATCCTCGACATTGGAGAGACGACGGCAAACGTGACGAGAGATTGGCGGCTCGACGGGACCGGGAGCGGGCAAGAGACAAGGACAACAACTGGGAAAGTGCCGACAAGCGCTGGGGTACTGGCGATGATCGTGAGGGGCGATACAAACGCGCTGGACGTGATCGAAAGGGAGGAAATGCAACTGAAGAAGCCAAGGAAAAGGAAGACAGACGAGAGAAAGAGCGAGAGAAAGAAAAGGAACCCGCTTGGATGGATGCCTACATTCCCAGTGAGAACATGAGCGGAATTCTTGGTGGTCAAGACCCGAATGGAGGGCTGGATGGGATACAGGCGTGGAAGAAAGGTATGAAGGAGAAGGAGTCCAAAGAGAAAGAAGCCAGTGGCCAGACAGTCGCCAAGAATTCAACACCTGACAAGTCCTCTCTCCCCACTTCCTCAGGAAATTTGGATGAGATTCAAATGTTTAAATTGATGATGAAACAGGAAGAAGAGAAACGGAAAACAGAAACTGTTGTCAATACATCCCAAACAGGTGAACTCAAATCCACCTCTGGCAAGAGCGAGACCCCTCCAGAGTCTACTCAGCCTATCGTGCGCGACATCGATAATGGTAGGTATTTCTTGACTAAGAGGAGCTTGAATTTGACTCACTTGCCCTTTTTTCTGGCTGAAGTAGGCCCTGTGCAACCGTTACCTCGAAATACCCTTTCTCCGTCAGTGGAAAACCCCTCTTCTCAGGACCCTTCTGCTGCTTTCTCCTTCTCTATGAAAGACCTTGGAAAGGCACTCCCCACTGCAGAGCCTCCAGCTGAACAAGGTTTATTACCTCTGGCTGGTGCCCCGGATTCCACTCAACGCCTCGCTTCCAAGCAATCAACTGATTTCGACGCTGGTTTCCAGCCTCCGCCTGGTTCTCGCTTGCTCGCTTTTGCCCGCGGGCCATCCGCCAAAACTGGTAATGGTAATGCACCGCAGAACACTTCACAAGTTTTGAATGGTAGGATTTTGCACTTGCACTTCCGATTGCTTGCTTATTTACCTTTTGCTAGGGGCTCTGCCCAACATCGGAACGGCCCTTCCTCCATTTTCTAAAAACGAGCCCCCACGACCACCATCAGCTTTCTCTCCTTTCGAAGATCCAGCCCGCCAACTTTACGGCCTTGAAGAACCAAGGAACTCTAATTTGCCTCTTAATGTCCAGTCTCGGACCGTGATCGAACAGACTATAAGTGCTTCCATAACCGCGCAGGCTGAACCCAATTTCAATGGAGCTGGGTCAAGGAGCGGCAGTCGCTTTGCCAAATTCTTCGACGGGAAGGCCAGGGAAGGACCACCACAGGCTGGCCGGCCATCTGTGTCGGGAGGTTTTACTTCTCCCTCGCCGAGCCAGTTGCAGAGACAAGAGCAAGTTAGCCTGGTAACGGCGAATACCAATGATCATCGTGCGATGGAAGAACTCTTCGCGATGCTGAACAATTCTTCTCAGGTGCATAATGTCTTTTGACACTTTCCTTGGAAGCCTATCTAACGACTGTTACTTGTAGCGCAATAATCCGGGACATGGTCCGCCATCTAATCCCAATCCACTTCTCAACAACACCCAGGCATTCGGGACTCCAGGACCTGGTTTGCACGCTCTGCAACATCAGCATATCTTGCAACAGCAGCAACAGCACCACAACCACCGTCTAGAACCTCTTTATGACAGTCGTGCAGATGACCGTAATTTCGTGCCTGACGGTATGGTTCCGGGTCTTCGACCCATGCCCCCTCCGCCTGCTCGAGGTCGGGAAGGACCTTTCATCGATCAACTTGAAGAACCTCTGCCTTACAACTTCCAGCGTATCCCTCATCAACCCCAGCAACATATTCGCAATGTTGAACCCTTATATCCTCAGTCCGGACCTGCACCACTTTTTGCCCAACACTCTGGGCGATCTTCGGGTGGTTTGAATATGCCATCGTTGCAGCAACCACAAGTCCGAGGTGGACCGTCTCCAAATATCAACCAAGGAAGTCCTGTTTCTAATGTCCAGCAGCAACGCCTTCCCCCTGGCCTTGCCAACTTAGGTGGTCGACCTCCTCACGAACCCTCGCAATTCATTGGCCTGCCTGGCATGCCTTCCAATCTTCCCCATAACGCTCTCCATGGGAATGGCCCACTCGGCCCTCAGCAACTTCCATTCAACAACTTCAACGGAGCCAACAACATGGGCTTCAATAACAATCAAATCCGCGGGCCGATGCCAGGTCCCAACCTGCCCCATACGAATCCCCAACATCCTTTAGGGGGCCTTGGCCCTAACGTGGATCCTCGTCTTCCCAATCCCCATCATCTTATGGGTCTGGGAGGTTCAGGCAACAACGGAACTCGCGCTAATGGCGGGTTCCATCAAGGACCAACGAACCCAGCCCACCTTGGCATGCGTCCTCAACAGCAACAAGCTCACTTACCCCCTCATATGTTACCTCATCATCTTATCCCCCCGCACTTGCAGCAACAGGGACATCCTACTTCGAATAATCCACCTGCACACGATTTAATGGCGCTCTTGATGGGAGGTTCTCAGAGAGAATGATCTGCTGTCATCATTCACGAATCACATTACGCATAATTCTCGTCTTATTTCCAATGCACCTCTCTGTTCTTCGGACGTTAATTGGTCGAGCCCTGTTCGCTTTTCATTGTCTATTTCGTTTCTCACTTCAGGCGTGAAAACAAGTATATTATATAGTCTGCCGGCTCGATAGATTCTTTGCACTGGTCTAATGTGATATATCTGCCTTTATCACCCTTCCGCCCTGGTCTAGTGCGTGAGCACGATTCGCGATTAGACATTTTTGAAAGGTGGCGCTGTCATTCGCTGATGATTGAATGTGCACATCCTTGTCGGCGATGAAAGTTGACCTTGGCAGTCGATCGACCCAGCGTAAGGATTAACGTCTCTCGCCCTGCGCAAAAGCCTAGAAGAGCGAGTTTTACGTTTCTTAAGAAACACAAACCAACTCGATGCGATTGCAGTATAGAACCACGACAAGTAGGTTCATTACGACTTCGGAATTCGGAATATTTGCGTTGAGCTCCGACATAGGACAGAGTGCATGATGTTAAGCGTCGCCCTTAAACTCCACACACAAAGACATACGCCTCATTCCCTCATCAGAACCTTGCTCTCATGTCATGGTGTTCGGCGTTGATGGGGTCCTCTGGTGACCAAGAAATGGAGACCAGGGCTTTAAGACCCACGAGTCTTGTAGTCAAAAGCATCCGCCATCGGTGATTCAATGAATCTCGGGGTTCTCAATTCTTTTTGGCACGCAAGGACGTAACCCATCATGAGAAAGGTTTCACGAACGACTTCTCTTTCAGATGGTAAGGACTTCTAATAATTGAAGGACGCTAAAATGCGACAACTGGCACTCAGAGTGCTCAGGCTTATAAGACCTAATGAGAGCAAGTACCTGGAAGCTTTACCGGCTTTGACAAATCGATATCAGTGTCAGTCGATATCCGCCAATATCCGCCTCAATGTTAAATGCCCTAGCGATTGATGCGGCCGCCGTACGTGGGGCGCGTAAAGGACAATAGTTTCCGTACGAATCGATGTCCACCCAATCCGGAGGGTCGCATAACCGGACAAGACTTTGGAACGACTTGCCGCTAGTTGTGCACGAGATACCTGCACAAGCATTTCTTATCTTCGTCAGAATTAATCGGAGAGCATGAGAAGGCAAGGCTTGTCAAGGTCTGGCATTAAATAGCCACCTACTTACACTTTGCATTTATAAAGCCACATTCGTCCAAGTTAAAATTAAAGTCGCTATTCGGCACAGCATTTCTACCTGGGATAGTTTGGGGGCGCGAGGGCAGCTGGGAATGGCCGATGGAAGACGTTCAAAACGCCATGGGCGGTCAGGGTATCTTTGATGAGGTCCACGCCGCCGGCAGATGATCTCGCTTGTTTCTCCGATGCTCACAGGTCTAGTGAAACATAATAGGCAGACTAAGAACATTGATGAGGATGAAGCTGTATTTCCAGGACTCACAGAGAAGAATGTTCCAATTGCGAGCTCTAAAGAAGAGGCATATTTATGCGGTGGAAGGAGAGTTGGCGATTATGCATCCGGTGCCTTCTTTTACTTAAAGATCTTGTCAAGATAAACCCGTAAGAGTGGCAGATTCCCAACCCATTGAGGTAAATAGGCATCACATAAGCAACGCTAGGAAGGGAGAATCTTGTCATTCCCTTGCCTGCAGGCAGAAAACGTGGTGGGCTTGTATCAGAACAGGGATGGGAATAGAATCGAATTATGGCCGACGGAAGTGAACCTGGATTTTGAGCAGGATAAGCGGACTTTGGCTTTGCACACATTGCCCTTGTCCTTGTCCTTGAAAAGTTGGGAGCTGTTCATCCGACGCAACTCTTCCTGCACCCTTCCTTTATCCCGGCGTCCTTGTCGAGTCCAACTCTCCAGTTGGACTGGTATCCTGCGACCAACCGCTCAAACCCAACTTGGACGCACGCTCGCTTCCCTTGGAGCGTGTCGACCAGCGTCTTTGTTTTCGTCAACTCGACGTGGCGACCAACTAAGACCATAGACAGCTTCCGTGCAACTCACCCCCAGTCATTCCTTTGTTCTCCAACGTTTCTCGTCTCCACCTCAACATTACAGAATAATTCGCTCTCTTAATAATTGTGATTCGTGCAAAGCGCCCGTGAAAACGCTTGCTTGCCTTATCGTGCGTCGGAAATTGTTGGCCCGCAGGTGTAGACTCAAAGACAGAGCGCAGGACCTAGTAGCCCCTCGAGCCTCTTCTGACTGGTGAGTGCATTGTTGCGTGCGTGAGATAGATTGCTGAAGAGTCTTGTGCAGTGCAGGTGTGTGCTTCATTCACTACGTCATTTTGCAATTGAGCTCGTCGAAAAACGTGTGGGGTGTGGGAGAGGGCCGGGCCGGCCGAGGAGATGGCCTGATAAAGCAAGGCCGCAGCGGCGCCGGCCATGAGGCGAGGCAGACCCCGGCCACTGTGATGCCATCGATATTTGTTAATTCCGTCCAATTTCTCTTGTCCTCCTTCTTCCTCGTCGTCGTCGAGCCCACGTCCGCCTCGCCCTCCCCTCTCCCCCCTCCCCTTCTCTTCTCTTTCTTTCTCTTGTATTCATCACGACCGGCGACGCTCACCACGACTTTCTTAGTTTCATAGACAAGCGGCCTGTCCACCCGCCCAACTCTCGACACGACACGACACGCACTCATCCCGCCGTGTCTTTGCTATATCGCATGGTCATTAGCCTCAATTAATATGTGAGTCTCTCGTAGCTATAGCGGCACTCGCTACCTTTTTTGTCCCTCCTGAGCGTGGTAGTCGTGTACCCCCGGGTCACCCAGTGCACACCAGCACGCGCCTCGCTCATGCTTTCGCGAGTATATTGCGTTCTGTCATTTGTCCGGTCTCGAGATTAGTTTCTGGGGCGCGTTTTTCTTGTTTTTCGCATCTCGCCTTTTGTCTGGATGGCTGACCCACATTTTCCCAAAGCCCCCGATCTATCGAACGCTCGTCCGATACGATTCCCTTCAACATGAAAGAAGTGGCCTCCAACAGACATTCCCGCAACTCCCTCATTTACCCCAAGAAGCGCCCTTCCCCTCATGGGATTACCAAGTCCCACAGATCACCACTTCTACCCGCTAACGGTCTGGCCCGTAAGACGCCACGCTCTGCCAAAATTGCTCTTATGCAACAACGGCAACGCGAAGCCCAGATTCAGGCTTTGCGTAGAGAAGGCATCATCTTGGAAGAGGAATACCGAGACGAAATTCGCTATTATATGCTCGATATGGAGGTCAGTTTCGGAGTTGATCATATGGCCATTTGCTAAGTTTAACCCCTCTAGCGTTATACGATGTCGTCCACCCAATCTATGGATCAACAACCAGAGATTAGATGGCACATGCGGCCCTGTCTCGTAGACTTCCTAGTTGAAGTCCATTTCACTTTCCGCCTGCGTCCAGAGACGTTATACCTTACCTTGAACATCGTGGACCGCTATGTGTCTCGTCGCGTTGTCTACATCAAGCATTATCAACTGGTTGGCTGCGCAGCACTATGGATTGCAGCCAAGTTTGAAGATGCAAAGGAACGGGTACCCACGGTACAAGACCTAGTCCAAATATGTCGCGAGACTTATGAGGAATCGGCTTTCATTCAAATGGAGGGTCACGTCCTGTCCACCATCCAGTGGACGTTGGGTCACCCTACTGCTGAAGCCTGGTTAAGGCTCATGTGCTGTGAACCTTGCATCGAGGACACAAAAGTCCAGCATGTAGCCCGATTCTTGATGGAGATTACTTTGTTCTACAGGGAATTCGTCAAGTATCCCCCTTCCACGATCTCTCTTGCGGCCTTGACTCTTGCACGGTATTTGTGCGACAAACCCCGTCGAATCTGGGATGAAACCGAGGAGTGTCTTGAAGTCATTGAATATCTGGATAACCGATTAGCCCTCCACGTCAATGATCTGTCGGAGACCTTGGTCAAGAAATACTCATATGCGTTTTACTCCAAGGCGGCTACTTTTGTTGTGCAGTACTATCTTCAGGGAAAGCGCTTCACTCCCGCGCCTCCATCTTTGCCAGTCACACCAAAACGTTCCTCAATGTCTGTCATCAGTACTCCCGCAAGCTCGACGACGACGGCTTCTGACATCTCGGACGACATGCCCCTGACCCCCATCACCCCAGCATTTAGCAGCGACCCTTTTTCAAGCTCGCACTCGTCCGAAGACAAGGAAAATATCTCGTCGACTTTTGAGCCTGTTCTCAACAAGCTGCGCATCGACAATGCCCCGGAACAATACCTGCCTCACGATTTTGTTACCTTTGGTCGTCCCGCCTTGCATAGTCTTAATAATGTGGCCTCTCCCAGAATGGCCCTTGTGTCTTAATGGTCCAAAAGCATGGCCATCTGTGTTTCAGTACCCCATCTTCCTGTCTTTGTTCAAACACAAGCAACCGCAAAATGTACAACAATACACGTCGCACCGACATCTCGCAATACCTGTTTCTGCAATTCATCCAACATGCATCCATCCATCACTTTCCCTTGCAATTCCTCATTCTCATTATCTGCAATCATTATCCTACCCGCTGGCAAACCCCACCTATTTGAAGATCGACAAGGAGAGGGTAAGGCGAAGGGCCGGTCACATCGACATCAGCAATCCCGAATGTTTTTTCGGCGATACTGGCGAAGATTGAAGGAGACGGTTTTAGTTTATCTGTCTTACTACCACGGACCCTCCGCAGTACCGCTGTTTGTTGGACTCTTTTCCTCACCAAAGATGCCACCTGTCATCCATTTCTGGCAATTTCCCGTCGTTCACACCTCCCTCTTACTCGACCCTACATTCATTCTTTGTCACTTGTCACTCTATGCATCCATCGTCTACATCATCCCTCAATTCCATCCACTATTCATCCGCGCACTTTCAAAGACAGACACTCTTCTGAAACCAGAGTGCTCAGTAACAATTGCATTTGTTTAAACTTTATTTTATTCTTCACTTTATTCCAAGTTTCCGTCGCTTGTCATTTCTCCGTGCCGATGGCGGTCCATCATCGCCTCTTCTTTTTGGTCTTCACAGCATTTCACGCATAATTCTCATTTCATCTCGGTTCCGTCCATTGGCACTTTTTCTTTCTTTTAGCATCCTTTCTCTGGCATTGTTACTGGTACTCTTGTATCATTATCCGTATTACCTCGAAATTGTCAAACCTGTCTGCAGAAACCGAGCTCGGTAATATTAGTGAATTACCCCCGAATCGCGCGCGTCTGTGATCCTGCTTTTCAAATCTCTGCTGGACCATTTGGACAGTACGTAGGTGGCTGTGGCCTTGTCATTTCATCACTTCTGACCTCACAGGTTGTCGCCCCACTACAAGGTGCCAATGGGCATCGAGTTACACAGCAGAATAGGATGGCATTTGATTTAAATGACGATCCGGGAGAACGCTTGATACATAAGCGTATAAAGATACAGACAGTCCTGGAAATATGAGTGCTTGTCTACGCCGAATTTACTCCAGAATCCACTTGGCACCGTCTTTCTTAATCCCTACTGGCCTCTTCTCGTCGAGACTGATGCGACCTGCGTTCAAGATCGCAGTTGTGAGCACCGTGTTAGCGATAGTTGGAAGGCCAGTCTCATCGTAGTACGATGGTGTTGTCAGACCCGCATTCACACTTCGGGCTGCATCGATGAATTTCTCAATCGAGATGTAGCCATAGCCACGTTGACCATCGAAATGGCCGGTTTCTGAGGGAGAATACTTCATGCTAGGAGCGTACGATGCATCAAACACATTTGAAAAGTTGGGGATTTGTCAAAACTTACTAGAAGGGGTTGATCCAAGACTTTCCTGTGTCGTCGACGGTGATGTCGTAGCCTCTGTGTGCTTGGTCAACGTTGATTTCTCCCTTGGGGGGTTGGTCAGTCTATTTTCCAAAGTGATTCTGGAGGACATAGATCCTTACCTTTTCAGCCATGTAATACCAATGCTGGGCTGAGTGGACCCCAGACTTCAGAGGGGCAGTCCAACTGGCTGTGTAGACAGCCGTGCCACGATGCGATTGACTCGTTGTCGACTGCCAGTCCACAAGCAGTGTGATGGTGTCTTCCGTCTCTGGAACGCAGTTGTATGGCTCGCTTGTAGCAATACCAGTAGCAGCGCTGGCAACCACACGAGTAGGAATTGCCTTGTCTTGCAGAATCCAGCAGCAGATGTCGATGTGGTGGGACGAGAGGTAGTAGCTATGAGTGGGCGTCTAATTGAGATATGGGCGCCAAATAAAATTAACTTGCCTGATGTCCGAATCTTTGCCCGCCCAAGCCCTGAAGGTCTCGAGTTGGCTTTTCGGCTGGCTCATCCAAGCATTGAAGAAGTTGAATTGACCGAGGGTAGCCGCCTTCGCTCTGGCATCGCTGTAGACTGGATCGTATCTATTTGCAAAAGTGAGATTAACACCTCATTTGAGTGGGCGGCTTGTGGAAGTCTGATGGGCTCACCGTTTGTGATGTTCAACAAAACAGACCACATTGTGCTTTTTCGCGGCTTCAATAAGAGTGTTGTGGTGGGACAGTAATTGAGTGGCTGGTTTTGTTACGAGGACATGCAAACCATGCTCAATAGCATAAAGCGCAATGGGAAAATGCGTGCCTAGGCAGAAATCAGCAATCAAGAAATGTAGCGTTTAATATCGGAGCTCACTATCAGGGGTAAAGATTATCACCGCCTCCCCAGGCTGCATCTTGTCGATGGCCGCTTTGTCTAGGATAAGACAAAAATTAGCGGGGGCCCTTGCGAACATGTAACTTGATAACTTACAGGATTCGGCATCCACTTCACCGTTCTTTGGAAACTCCTCGAACCTGAGTGGGTCCAGACTTAGTCAGAAAACACTGGCTAGAGTGCGAGCCAGAATTTTACTTACGAGACATCCATGTCTTTGTAAACTCCTGCGATGTTCTTCTCGAGATGGCTCTTGATCGCCGGGAATTTTTTACCGTTGACACCGACCATGCCAAGGTGGCCAACCTAATGGTGGTTGAGCATGACGACAGTAGGCGCAGTACGATTTGGGGACCTTGCCAAGTCTTCGAAGATCGAAGAGAGTGAGTGCAACGACCTAGGGGGTCTGTATGATTTCTTCGTTGTTGCAGCCAGATCAAAAGGAACATACCCCAATCTGAAAAGTTGCAGTACTTGAGAAAAACATCCTATAGAGATTGAACTTCACAATACCTTTTTATCTGAGGTTGATGCGCCAGACCCAGTCCATCCTGTGGTATACTCGCCGGTACCACCTAAGAGAAAGTTAAAGCTTCCGGGCGCGAATTTGACTGGTTTGAAGACAAACTTACACATCAGGGCATTGATTTTCTTCAATTCTGTCATTTTGGATGAGAGTTGGGGTTCAGGAGGAGGAAGCTGGATCGGTGCTGGCAAAGAAGATGCATCTTGGTTTAAGTATACCTCCAGCGGCCCGAGAAAAGGGGCGGAATCCGGCGGCACTCTTCGGAGGAGCGGACCGGACACGATCAGCGGGAAACGCGACCCACGTGACCCTTTCGCCGCGCACATTACACGTGGTAACTGTGACGTCACATGCGGGGATCTACAAACCTTGCTGGACGGCTTTTCGATTTGGTTTTTGCTCGCGAAATACCTTAGCCACGATGAGCTCTCCCTCGCCGGGCCCGTCTGCTGAAGTCCCTTTTACACCTCGCAAGGAGTTCATTAGGGAATCTTCAAACCAGCCCAACTCCTTCGCTCTTCTGGCGCTTTCCGGACCTAACTGCATTCGGCTCTACTCCTTCGTTCATCTCGCAGTCGCTTCTATTCGCCGCCTTCTTGAGCAGCGTTCTCTAGTGATTTCTTCTAGAGAAGACACCGTCCAAAACTTCTATGAGTTCGTTCTTGATGCGAAGCCTTGGGCAAATCCCAAGTCTGTTCCGACGGAGAAGCTCATCGTCGACATCATGGCCGTAGTGTATCACTGCGGCTATACATATCTCTCTCTTATTGACTACGGAAGAGAGCCAGACGATCGGTTAGTGATGACATTCTGCAAACCTTCAACGGATTTTCGTTCTCCAAGTCCATTTTCATCGTCGAGTCCGCCCAAAGTCGACAGCTCCACAAGCTTGTTGGGAAACAAGGTGGCTGCGAAAAGAGTCCCATTCGCCATTTCTTTCTCTTCCGTGACCATAATGCGAGTTATATCGCCGCCCTTGCATCTCACGCCAGCAATCTTGCAAGCAGTACGCGCGTCTTGGCCACGGGGCGTCGTTGCCGAAAAGAAGGTTGGAGAGAATTCATACGAATTCAAACTCAAAGGCTACAAATGTATGTATCCTTCTCAATCTATTTTGTATCTTCTAAAAATGACCTTATTCTAGGGTTTCAACCAGACACTTTTGCGACGGATTCCTTAAGACACATACTCTCCTTACTTTCATCTCTGGACGCCCATTCATTTACTCTCCTTACATCTATTTCTCTTACAAATCGTTCTAGAGTCAAGGACTTGTGGATATTTACTGGTCCTGCTCTCGAGGGTGAAACGCTTCCTTCAGACCATGCTTCAGATATCCACCATGGAGGCATTTCAAATACCCCAGACCGAGGTCGTCTCTCTCCAGAAAATCAGCATTACCACCAGAGACATGGAACTGATCCGCCCCCTGTTATACCACATTCGCCTGTTATTCAGCATCCTCGAGCGTCGACAGAGAGCCCTACACGGCCGCGCTTGTCACCTTCCCAAGGTCAAGTCCTCAGGAAACCGGCTCCAAGGGCACAAATACCCGTATCTGTGGTACATGACCCAGATACCGAAAATCCTGACGAGACTAACGAAGTCCAACCCATTCACGCTCATATGCCAAGTACCATCTCTGACAGTGTGGAAAACATGACGGGCGTTGGTGCTAGTCCAAACATATTCTACTCCACTTCGCCATTTCAGGCAGCCGTGTCACCTTCGCCCAACCCAGTCACAATTACTTCACCGCTTGGCAAGGATATTCCTATGAACCCTCGTCAACCCTCTCCTATACCTCCCTCCGAACGGTTGGAGGCGCAGCCCGTTTCGGATACATCCTCCTCCCTGCCTCAGCAGATACCCTCCCCCAATCAGGACCAGAATCAGGACCGGTCCTTAGGGTCCTCGTCAAATACCCCCGCAATACCTTCTATGACCTCACCTTTTCTTGGAATGGGCGCATTCAGAGATTCTGAATTATCTTCGCAGAGCGAAGTCAGCTACGAGATACCCATCAAGTGGACCGGGCCTCTTCAGGAAGAACTGGCCGAGGAAAAAGAGAGACCTAAGCTCGGAACTGGACGTCATTCGAGTGGGCCCAACCTACCAGGAGCTTGGCAACCTAGTCCAATAGCTGAGAAGCCAGATCAAGAATTGGCTTCACAGATGGCGGAAGAGAAGAAGAACGATACAACGCCGATTCACGAACTAGGCTCTCGATTTGACGCACCTCAAGTCGTAAGGCCTGACGTGCCATTGCGGAAGAGCGAAGCTGCCTTAGTGGGGATTATTCATTCTACTTCCCCTCCTCCACCTGTCCCATCTCCCGATAAATCGGCGGAGAGGTCCTCGTCTGCGGGCGGACAGGGCTGGGTTCTGGTCAGCGTGGATAATGGCAAGCAGTCTCCTGCACCCCCGGATGTACCTGAAGCCAAAGAGCAGCAATCTCCGCCGTCTTCTACACCCGTTACCACGGCAAGTCCCAAATTGTCAAAGGAGCCACAATATGAGCAGGCTTCGCCCACGGCCAAGGCCATTGTGATCATTGATGCGCTGGACTCTAAAAATCGGAGCCCACGCTCCATCGGCCAGAGTAGTTCTGGTGTTCGGCGCTTCTTCTCGCTCAGCAAGAAGAACTCTGTGAGTGTCACGTTTTTATACCGTTCCATAGGAATCTGAAGTT
The DNA here is from genome assembly GCA_002938385.1 of Gymnopilus dilepis. Taxonomy (NCBI): domain Eukaryota; kingdom Fungi; phylum Basidiomycota; class Agaricomycetes; order Agaricales; family Galerinaceae; genus Gymnopilus; species Gymnopilus dilepis. The sequence continues at coordinate 13,890 of NHYE01005489.1, read as the reverse complement.
GTTCCTAGAAGAAGTTGGGAGATGACGACAAAGGTCCGGAAGGTGACAAGACAAGCACGAATTCTATCCCGCGATCGACATTACGAGACAAATTGCGGCTCATCGGCACACCCGAAGCCTCGCGCAGAGAAGACAAGCGTCGCAGCATCGATTGAGATTGACCTTGAACGCTACGGACCAAGCACATTCACGACATCATTAGTATGCTAATTCTCCTTGACATTTATATTGACGATCTGTTATAATGTGTATTATAATTGCCTGCTTCCGTATGTACCTTTAGGGACTCTAGTTAGTGACATTGACTCTGGCACCGCATGTAGTGAGTAGGCCGCAGTGAACCATAATTTTATTTGGTTGGGCAGAACCAGATCGCATCAGCACGTGACGGCTTCAGAGGTTAAGGCGACAGTTCTTTGTGGTGACGCCTGAAAACCTCGAATTCTCAGAGAAAGTCCGAACCAGGGTGACGTGCTGTGATGGTGGCGAACGGCGATGGGCTGCTGCTGGCGCGGACGGCGAGGGAGAGGGGAGGGCGGGGAGAAATACGGCGCGGGAAGATGGGATGGGCGTGGCGGATGTCGGGGACAGAGAGCGTGGTGCTGCAGGCAGGACGGATGGCCGCGGCGGCTGGGGCGCACGCTGGAGGAGAGAGCATGCGTGGCGGGGGATGTGCAGCAGAAAAGAGCGGAGGAGCGCAGAGAGGCGCAGAGGCAGGCATTTGACAGAGTGTAGTAGGCAGTAATATGATCAGTCCCCGTTCTCCGACCAGCCACCTGTCCCTTTCTTTGCCGTTTTGCCATCAGCACCCCTCCCTTTTTCCTCCCACCACAGCCTTCCCCTCTTTCCCGCCGTCCCCCACCCATGCCCACCTGCCGCCGCAAGCGCGTCCTCCTCATCGAGCCCTCTGAGGCCCTCTTGAACGCCCTCCAGTCCGATCCCAACAAGCCCGTCTTTTATCTCGACCAGACTGGCGAAATATTTGAGACTTACGAGTGCGTCACCACTCTTCTGTCCCAGCCCTCCCCGTCCTCACCCCTTCTCCCAACAGGGCCTATGCCTCGCGTATGTCTTTCTATCGCATCAAGCAGTTCCAGTGTGAGGTCACCGGCAAGAGCGGCCTCGACTACTTCCAGGCCGTTGAAAGCGAGCGCCAAGAAGCAAGGACCCTCCACGCCAGATTTTCCGAGCCTCTGAAGCCTGCCGTTCTCAAAGCAGTCCAGTGGCGTGCGTACCGTCTCTTGTCCCCAGTCCTCCTCGTCTAATACCACCTCATCCGTCAGAGGTTGTTGGCAGGCTTGATCACCTGGTTGAGTCCGTTTACGAGCGCTTCAAGGATCGATACTTCATGGGTGAAAGTAAGTTTGTCACGTCTCCACTAGGACCCCGAACGTTTGCTCTAACACTCGCATCATTTCTCCAGGAGTGCTCGTTGACCTCTCAGGCGCCAAGTGAGCCATTCTCTTGGTTGATCGCTCAGCGGACCTGATTGTTCCTCTTGTAGGTATTATGCACGCGTAGAAAAGGTCTATCCGCCAAAGTATAACGCGGACCCCAAAGCGCGAGACGCCCATATGAACTCTTCGTCCTCGTCCGCTCTCGATGATGATCCTCCTCATGTTATTGGAGGTGACCTTAGTATTCCTGCCAAAGATGCATATGCAAAGGATGACCCCACGTTGTATTACTATTGGGTCCACCTCACGGATTTGGAAAGGGATAAAAGTCACGAAAAGGGCAAAGGTTCTACTAAAGTCACGGAACAAGACAGACGTCTGGTAGGGAGTCTTATCGAAGTGCAGTGTGGCATGATGAGGTGAACCATTTCTCTTTAACCTGTGGACGTCCCCAACCTTATCCGCTTTTAACAGCCGCGACCGACTATCGTTTTCAAAGTCAATCCTTCGCCGATTTATTCGCGACTGTGTAGATCGCGACGCGGCAGTGGCTTCGCCGTGGACTGTCAAGCCTCCCATTGCGAAGAGATATGGAGTGGACTGCGTTATGCCGGAAGAAACGCGTCAAAATGTCGAAGAACTTAAGAAGGGCGAGATTGATAAACGGAGGAAGATCTGGGAAGACAAGGAAGGTCCGCCAAACAAGAAGCAAAAGAAAATGACCTCCGCCCAGGAAGAGAAAGGTAAGAGTCTGCTTCAAGATGCGCGCATATAAGGAGCCGTACTGACTGCTTTCGCTTGGACAGCCGAAAAGCGCGAACGTGAGGCACGCGAGAAATTAGAGAAACAGAGGCTCGCCAAGGAAGAAGCAGAACGTATCGCTGCTGAAAAAAAGAAAAAGAAGCCCTTGCGCTATCCAACTGAGGATCTTGACATCCGTATCACTGACAAGGATAAGAAGGCCGGAATGAGAGTAACACGGCCCATGGCCAACAGGGCATCTTTGCCTTTCAATGAGACTCCAGGAGCTTTCGAAGCCTTCCTGATGGCCTGGAACTTCCTTGTGGTTTATGGGTAGGTTTTCTGCAAGTCATTCAGGGCTTGTTGCTCACGCTTCGTTCTCATAGGCAACCCCTTCATCTATCGGTTTTCTCCCTGGACGAATTTGAGCATGCTCTACGACACTCCGTTACCGACCAAGCCTGTTCGCTGCTGGCAGAAATTCACTCCACACTCATTTATAACCTTCGTACCGTTTCCTTCGTGAGGCACAGTGCTCTCCTTTCTCTCCTTAAGCGTAAAGAGGATTTGGAGAAAAACAACGACCAAGAGGTAGCAGTTCATGGTATCTTGATCGACGAACTTATTGCCGCTATGGCAGACGTCGGAAACAATTGGGAACGTGTGCCGCTTCGTCACTCTGAAGGCCGTGAAGGTTGGGAGGATGCCCTTGTAGGCTGCTTAAAAGATGTAGGATTTTGCGATTTTCAAATTCAATCAAATACTCACTTGGAATTATAGCATGCCAACACCACCAATTTTCCGAGGATACAGGAGATACTCACAAAACTGCTTTTTGCGCCTCCATCTGATGCTCCAATGACGGCCGACGGCGTCGAACCTCCTCTTAAAGACGTCGCTTCCCCCAGTGAAAGATATTACAGTCTGCCTCCTGAAGATCGCATCGCCATCTTGTCCTTCCTATGTAATTTAGCAATATCCTCTAAAGCTATACATGCACACATGGAGTCCTGCGAAGAACAGCTTACTGCCCTGCGGAAGGAGAAAATCGAAGTCAACCGTCAAAAGAAGCAATTGTAAGCGCTGCCTTTTATTACTGTGTGAAATATGATACTTATAATGTTCCCTCCAGCCAAGAGGAAATGGGCGTTCTTCTGGGTGAAAACAAGGAAGAAAGTCCTTCCGCTAATGGAACCGGAGAGGACATCGTTATGCAGGATTCCAGTGAACTTTCCGACATCTCCGAGGGTGGCTCCGAGTCTACATCAGCAACTGGCAAAAAGAGCTCGCGTCAGAAGGATCTTCGTCTCAAAGCGCATACCATTGCGCATTCGAAGGAAAGAGAGGCCGCGCGGGCAAAACAGGCTTCGCAGAAGCAAGCAATGGCCGAACATCGACGATTGGATGAAGAAGTTAATAAATTAGAGCGTAGATTGGAAACCATTGAGCGCGAATTCCGGAAATTGCTGGGCGCCGTGCGAGTGAAGCCGCTTGGTCGAGATCGGTTCTACAATCGCATTTGGTGGTTTGATGGCATGGGATCTGCCAGCTTAGTGGGAAGCGGGGGGATTGCATTATACGGCACCGGGCGACTCTTCATTCAAGGACCGAGCGAGTTTGATATGCAGCAGCTCCAGAAAAAGGCGATTGAAGATAATGAGGACATTGATCAGAGGAGAAAAGAAGAAGAAGGAGAAGAAGGCGTGCTTGGTCCCGGGGACTGGGCAATGTATACCGAAATAGAGGAGGTTTGCATCTCGTCCATTCTTACCTTTTGCACCCGCTCATGACCCCTTTTACAGCTTGAGGCTTTCGTAGCCTGGTTGAATCCCCGGGGACACAGAGAATTTGCTCTGAAGACTGCGCTTACAAAGTGGTGGGTCCATATCACTGCTGGCATGCGCAAACGGGTGGCGGTAAGTTACTACGCCTTTTTCCTTGTCGTTCTCAAGCTGATTGAAGAGCTTCCAGGATATCAATAGTAATGCCAAACTTCCGGATGCACGACGTAGCGCCCGCAAGACGGCACTCGGATACGACCTTTCACGAGACCCTTATATGCAATGGATAAATCGTAGAGCGGTTAATTCATCGTAATCATGTACTCTAGCCTACTGACATTTCAAAATGTGCATATATGAGCAAGCCCGGTTATTTTTCTGCCAACGCGCTCTCCTTCATCTGCGAACGCGGTGTGAGAATGAATATGATCCGAACTTTGAATCTGACATCATCGACAATCCACGCATCATGAAGCTACTCTTTATCGTCCGGCAGAAACACATAGCATATGGTCGGTCAGATAGGGATTGATAGCAAGAAGTTCAGAACCTGAGGACGTCTCGACGATGCTCGTCCGGAGGGAGCAGTTTTCGCTTTCCCGAAGGGTCTAGAATTGATGATAAGAGACAACAATGTTGTAATGATTCTCAGACGGTTCATTCGCGGACTTTACAGCATTCTGTTGGAGCTGATAAAAAGACTTCAAGTTCGGCTAGTAACTGTGAGTTTCTTGGCTTCGCTGAAGCAGCCATGTCCTTCCCTTCATCGTTCTACGTAGGGTCTGCGGCCAGCAGCAGGTCCAGCGTTAGGGATGCCATCGAATCTTGTAAGAGTCCTTTGTCTATGCATATCCCTCGGCTTATGACGTCTATCGACTAGACCGACGAGCACAGTATCTTGTAGCTGGCTCTAATGTCGCCCCGGCTTCTACCACTGCTGCTCTAGAAGGGGCAGAAGACACCGAAGAAGGTCCAGCTCTCTCTGACGAAGAAGCCTTCGACACCGAGCAGGATGTCGAAACGCCAAGGCCAGCCGATAATGATTCCTTCGTAGGACCGTTTGCTTGGGAAGACGATTACGATAGACAGACTGTGGACTCGTCGATAACGACAGACAGTCAGCGAACGGCGCGTTTGCCAGTCACCGGTCGAGATTATATTCGACCTATTATCTCTTCTCCACCAGTGGAGGACGCGATTCAAGAGGAGACCCCGCTCTTGTCAAGAAAAGTGTCTTTCTCGACGAATGCTGCACCAGCAAAAAAGGCGTCTACCACCTCTTTAGGGGCAACGTCGTACCGAGCAACAGCGTCTGGGTCTGGTCGCCGCCTTTCCACGACTTCGTTAACAAGTGTGAAGGAGGTTCAACGGCAATCTACTGGGCATAGTACCTTTGGGCAAACGGTCTGCTTTCTTACACTTCGAAATCTTCTGCAGGCGGGCTTATCCTCACTTCATAGCTTTTCAATTCCATCGCAATCCTTTTGGGGATTGGCATGCTCTCTGAGCCACTCGCATTTTCCTATGCCGGATGGGTAGCTGGCACGATTCTCATAATTTCCTATGGGTTTATATCATGTTACACGTAAAGCCACTTTCCTCGGCAATCTCTGCTATGGAATTGACGGTTTCTCTTCTCTTAGGGCTAAAATACTTGCCCGCATAATTCTCTCCGACCCTCGCATTCGCTCTTATTCTGATATCGGTAGAAAAGCATTTGGACCAAAAGCCACCCCTATCATCAGCTTGATGTTCTGTCTAGAGCTATTTACTGTTGGGTAGGTCCTTTCATGTTATCCCCCTAGCAAGGTGGTGGCTAATTCGATTCTCCAGAGTAATCCTTGTTACGTTGTATGGAGATTCACTGCACGCACTCATACCCACTCGACCATCTAATACATATAAAGCTTGGGGCTTACTGCTGTGAGTCGTTCAGCTTTTGGTTAGAATATCATCGTTTAATTAATTGGCTGGTAGGCTGATACCCACCGTGTTCTTGCCTCTTTCTCTTCTATCTTATACCTCAATATTGGGAATCGTGTCGACTTTCATTCTGACGGTTGTCGTATTTATTGATGGCTTCTCAAAAAAAGACGCCCCAGGTAGTCTGTGGAGTCCTGCCGAGACTGACTTGGGTGTCAAGGGCTTCACCAAGTTGGGCATCTCTTTTGGCCTCTTCATGGCAGGCGTAAGTGCTTCTTATACTTGATATGACGAGTATTCATCAATCCATTCAGTTTTCTGGGCATGCTGTAATTCCTTCACTAGCCAGAGATATGATCGATCCTACTCAATTCGACACCATGATAAATTGGGCTTTCGTATGTCTGCTAATCAGTCCTTTTCCTTTCCTTCACTCACGATTCGTTGAGGTTGTTGCCACATGCATCTACACTGCCATCGGATATGCTGGGTATTTGATGTTTGGTAATTCGGTCAGCGATGAGGTCTGTAGACTGCAGTACCTTGTATTCCGGACAATTCCTCAACGAGCTCAATTTCTCGACAGATCAGTGTCGACCTGTTGAAAACCCCCGGGTACAACCCTCTTCTTAACAGCCTGTGTCTTTGGATGCTCGTTTTAAATCCTCTGTAAGTTCCCTACTCACCTCATCTTGCCATCAAGCTCAGTCGTTGCATAGCTCAAAATTTGCCCTCAATATGGTACCCGTTAGTATCTCCTTCTCATTTTCGCAAAGCCATGAACTTATGAGACCGCATGCAGCTCAATACCACGATTGAGATCTTGCTTGGGATAGATATGAACTTCTCGTCTCCTGAAGAACTCGCTGATAAGCCAGACGGCTTATCCGTCGCAGTCCCTGGTTCTCGTTTTGGCTGGAAACGCGTGATGAGGATCGTTCAGCGCGTCTCTCTGACATTACTGGTGGTTTATGTCTCTATCTCGGTACCAGAGTTCAGCGCTTTAATGGCGTTCCTGGGGTCTTTCTCAGCTTTCATGCTCTCAATTGTAGGACCCGTGACGGCGAAGGTAGTGATCGAAGGCAGAGGTGCTCTTCACGACTGGATGATTATTGCAATGGGAGTTGTAATGGCAATCTGGGGAACAATTTCTGCCTTCATGTCATCCTGACATTGCGTAGATATACACTTTGCAGGACTTGGCCTCAAATATCATATTTTCAAATACAGGACATTATAGTCAATTTCCTAGACGTGAGATCTATGCCTTAGCCACAGAGTGAGCAATGATTTTGGTGAGTTCTGTAAAGACCCCATTAGCAAAGTTGTAGATATGCGTGATGAGATACTCACGAGGAAGTTTGACACTTTCTTGGACAACAGTCGCCTCAATCTGGTTCTCAGGGTTTGGAGGTACTGTGACAACGCCCGTAGAAGAGTCCACTGTCCATCCAAGTTTTTCAATATAAGCGGTAAGGTCTTGCCCTGAATATATCTCAGAATCAAACTGAAGAAATATATGAAGATAAACTTAACATACCCGACAGATTCAGGTAAGAGCCCAGTCTTTCTGAGCCTATCCTTGTGAAAGTCGCTCTGACGGCACGTATGGCAACCGCTCTGATTGCATTTTCGAAACCTGCGACTTCGACGGTATAGTTGTCACGTAGGTTTTCTAGTCGACTAGAATGGTAGGCTTCCCAAAAAGCAGGGAAGCGACAGCGTAAGAGTAGATTGTGCAACTCTTTGAGGACGGGGAGGACGGTAGGAAGAGGATCAGGCTCATCAAGTTGAGCGTTGATAGGCCTTTCATCTAGAAGGGATATGCAAAGGTTGAAGTCGGGCAAAGGGGCAGCAGTGAGGGCCTTTATGAGGATATTGATGACAACGTCGGGATTGTAGAGGTCGGGATTGAATTGATAGCTGCAGGAACCTCAACCTCAAATCACGGGGGAAAAGGAATCTAAGTAGCTTACAGCTTCAGGATAGCCAAGTTTGCTAGGCAGTCGTATTCTTCACTTCGAATCTGGTGGTACAGATAATCCTCGAGAATGCTAACATTGGAGGGATTGTAACGGTCTGCAAACATTATCAGGAAGCGGTATAAGCAGAAAGCAACATCTAAACTGACCCACGCCAGAGACGAGATTCTCGATGAGTTCAGTTCGTGTCGGAGGCGTTAACCACTCGGAGGTCATGGCGGGCAGGAATAAGAGACGAAGGGCAAACTTTTTCGAGCACGTGGTCCTATGGCCTTTGTGAACGCTCATCACGTCGCGTTCCTCGCCCATGCTTTACTCTTCCTGACTTCCAACCTCTTGACTAATGACATCGACTGGTGTGCCGTCCTTGGGAGATAATATTGGTCTGAAAGTAGAACCACCGCCTGAGCAAAGCGCACCTCCAGCAACTGGACCAAACTATAAAGTACGCTATATTTTGAGCGGTCATCGGCTGTCAATTTCGTCTATCAAGTTCAGTCCCGATGGTTCAATATTAGCGTCTGCTGGTGTGTACGACGTCAAGAGGGTGACCCCATAGACTGACTAAATCAGCGTAAAGGCGCCGACAAGTCGATCAAGCTGTGGGACGGCTTGACTGGACAAATCATTCATACATTCACAGGACATTCGGAAGGCATTTCGGACATTGCATGGGCTAGCGATGGCGAATATCTGGCGTCTGCTTCAGACGACAAGACCATCAAAATTTGGAGTTTGGAGGATGTGAGCATTCATGATAATAGACTAAACCACTAGCACTGAGCTATACAAAGCGAGCAGAGGTCAAAACGCTCATAGGGCATACCAACTTCGTCTTCTGCGTGAACTTCAATCCAAATTCAAACCTCTTGGTATCCGGAGGATATGACGAGACTGTCCGAATATGGGACGTCGCAAGAGGTTGGGCTACGTTTAACTTACCTGACTGCATTCGTTGACATTAGCCTCTAGGGAAACCTCTCAAAGTTCTTCCTGCACATTCTGACCCAGTCACCGCCGTCAGTTTCAATCACGATGGCACTCTTGTTGTTTCATGTGCTATGGACGGATTGATGTAAGCTCTATCCGTCGTACTCGTCTTGATATCAAGGTTGACGTTTGGAAGACGCATCTGGGACGCTGAATCCGGCCAGTGCTTGAAGACTCTTGTGGACGATGACAATCCCATTTGGCAAGTATCATTCCCAAATTTGTGAGTTCCTCTACTGACTTGCAAGATCCATAGCTCTCACGTCAGGTTCTCCCCCAATTCACGATTTGTATTGGCATCTACTCAGGACTCTACAATACGACTTTGGAATTACCAAACGTCAAGATGTGTCAAGACTTATACCGGCCACGTAAACAGGACATATTGCATCCCTGCCTGCTTCGTAACGTCCAAAGGAAAATATATTGTCAGCGGCAGCGAAGACAATAAAATATATATCTGGGACTTGCAAAGTCGACAAATTCAGCAAGTACTAGAAGGACATCGGGGTAAGCTTGAAATCGCCTCCTTCAAGTTATTTAGCATTGACGGACCTCTAGATGTGGTATTGGCTGTTGCTGTAAGTAGCAATGATCCGCCTTTGTAAATTGTTGTCTGAACAACTCGTTCAGACACATCCAAACAAGAACATCATTGCATCAGCTGCCATGGAAAAAGACTTGACGATACGATTGTGGTTCAATGAATGAAGCACGGCCGAACGTCAAACCAACAGCAACACCCTTCTCAGCAACACTACAGAACTAGGGTTGCACAGACGATGCCAAGGGCTTGCCGTCTTTCCTTCAGCGGTCGTGGACAGCCAGTCATAGAGTCTGAGGAATCCAACACAGCACGAGTGATGGCTAGATCTGGTTTGCAACGTGTAGAACACGCCATTGTACTTGATGTGTCATAAACTAGACGTGTGTGCATAGTATATTCTCGACAGCATCTCTGGTCCAGCGTTGGGGCTCAATAGATACTGCTGAACGGCCTATGAAAAGGGGTAGGTACGCCTGACTGCACGCGAACTCATATTTTGGGAACCGCCCTCATGGAGAGCTGGTAGGTGTAGGAGACAGAAATGTCGTAAAACGGGCATTATAAAGCTGCGACTAGGGCCCTAAGGGCTTTCCCAAGGTCTGCATCATTGGCGGCTAGCACTTTCTCGGCTTGACTTCGTGAGATTTCGAATTCGTGAACCTGGTAATCTCGTCAACGCGGTAATTTCACGGATGCCTTGAGTCCTACTCACTATGACATCGATATCTTCACGCTTGGGCGCAGGAGCATTCGAATCTTTCGTAGAGGCAGCAGGGGACTTTGCAGGGGGTTTATCCAAGAAGCCTCCTGCCCGAAAGGCTTCCTCCATCTTATGCTTGGAGTACGAGAATCCGTCCGCATACTGATACGCCAAACAACGACGAGGAGAAACATCAGCGAGCTAAGCAGCAAATATACGAGGAAGAAATCGCATACGTTTACAATCACTTCTGATTCGAGCCTCCCGTTCGAACGCGACATGGTCAAGCGCTAATGAGATGACAATCAAAAGAAAGCTTTGAAAGATGTAAACCGGACCGCGTGTCCGTCGCCAGTAAGGATGCTCTGAAGCCTTTGACGCCCGTCAGCAAAGATGCGCAAAAGGAGTCAGCAATGCTCGGGTGATCTACGGCCGTCTGGAAGGCGGTGGAATCGGAAGGCGTTTACTACAGTCAGCAGGACCACTGCCGACTTTTGTCTGACTCAGTGAGGCAGTCCAATTTCGAACTCCGCAGGGGTATAATAATCTGGTCCGCTGCAGGCCCTCTTTCTCAATCTTACTCTCAGACCATACCCATCATCATGCAGATTTTCGTTAAGACCCTCACCGGAAAGACCATCACTCTCGAGGTCGAGTCCTCCGATACTATTGACAACGTAAAGGCCAAGATCCAAGACAAGGAGGGTATCCCCCCTGATCAGCAACGTCTCATCTTCGCCGGAAAGCAGCTTGAAGATGGTCGCACTCTCTCGGATTACAACATCCAGAAGGAGTCGACCCTCCATCTCGTCCTCCGCCTCCGTGGCGGTATGCAGATATTTGTGAAGACGTTGACTGGGAAGACGATCACCTTAGAGGTTGAGTCGTCGGATACCATTGACAATGTCAAGGCCAAGATTCAGGATAAGGAAGGGTGAGCCGTTCTTACCATACATTACCGCTGTAATTGTCACTCATGTCCCATAGTATTCCTCCCGATCAGCAGCGTCTTATCTTCGCCGGAAAGCAGCTTGAGGATGGCCGTACTTTGTCAGACTACAACATTCAGAAGGAGTCCACCCTTCATCTTGTCTTGCGTCTCCGTGGAGGCATGCAAATTTTTGTCAAGACTTTGACTGGTAAAACCATTACCCTCGAAGTCGAGTCGTCCGATACCATCGATAACGTCAAGGCCAAAATCCAGGACAAGGAGGGCATTCCTCCCGACCAACAGCGCCTCATTTTCGCTGGAAAGCAGCTCGAGGACGGGCGTACGCTTTCTGATTACAACATCCAGAAGGAGTCCACACTCCATCTCGTCTTGCGCCTCCGTGGAGGCATGCAAATCTTCGTCAAGACTTTGACCGGGAAGACCATTACTCTGGAGGTCGAGTCGTCGGACACCATCGATAACGTCAAAGCGAAAATCCAAGACAAGGAGGGTATTCCTCCCGATCAGCAACGTCTCATTTTCGCCGGCAAGCAGCTTGAGGACGGTCGTACGCTCTCCGATTATAACATTCAGAAGGAGTCGACGCTCCATCTCGTATTACGTCTCCGCGGAGGCATGCAAATTTTCGTCAAGACTTTGACCGGGAAGACTATCACTCTCGAAGTCGAATCGTCAGACACCATCGACAACGTCAAGGCGAAAATCCAAGACAAAGAGGGTATTCCTCCTGACCAACAGCGTCTTATCTTCGCCGGAAAGCAGTTGGAAGACGGTCGAACTCTATCCGACTACAACATCCAAAAAGAGTCGACCCTTCATTTGGTCCTTCGCCTTCGTGGAGGCATGCAGATATTTGTCAAGACTCTCACTGGCAAAACTATCACGCTTGAGGTCGAATCCTCAGACACCATCGACAACGTCAAGGCGAAGATTCAGGATAAGGAAGGAATTCCTCCTGATCAACAGCGCTTGATCTTTGCTGGGAAGCAACTGGAGGATGGTCGTACCTTGTCGGATTACAACATCCAGAAGGAGAGTACCTTGCATCTGGTCTTGCGTCTCCGTGGCGGCGAATGAAGGATGTACCTACCCGTCTGATGGATGTGTCTCTCAATGCCATTGTTACCGTATGATGCATTTTCCACTCTTTTTGCTTTTGTAACTTTATCGACATGCACGCAATGAAATATAGTATCAAGCGTTAGTAACTTCCACATGTGTCCCTGAGCCCTCAGCTGTTGTCTGAGTCTTTCTTCGTCTCCTTTTCCTCTTTCTTTTTGCGTCCCCTGATGTGGTCTTTTCGTCCTGTTCATCATCACTTTCATCTCCGGAATCTTCAGCTTTGCGCTTAGAGCCTACATCGACCGTGGCACTATTGTACGGCTGTTTGCCTTCTTGTCGTGGTTTTGGAGCTTCGGTTGGCTTCTTTTTCTTCTTCACACTGAGCGGATTTGGACCTTTCGGGCCTTTGCGTTTCTTTGGCGGTTGCTCTGGCTTAGGATCGTTCCCGACAAGCGCAAGGTCTGAAGTAGTGGCATGCATGTTCTGTTCCTCGTTCTGGGTAGTATGTCATGAGTGAATATATGAGGAGATACAGAGGAGGGAGCGCACCAGTGCTTTCGCTCTTAAAGTAGCATCGCTTGGAGGCTCAAGGACCATCACGGAGCGATTTACATGGACAATAGGTGTTGCAGGGACAGACCGTAGTTTTACTCGAAGCGGATGAGACTGCGTCGCCACCACATATCGGTGCTTATTCTTGTCGCCTGTATCAAGGCGTTAGCAAAGAGCAAGGAAAGGTTAGTGTGCATCTAACCAACTACGCTCGAGATACAATCGTCCCCTGCTATGGGCTCCCTGTGATTGCATTTCCTCCGTTCAAATGTTTTGGCCAGATCCACAGCTGGCTGCTGTGACTTTCCTTGCAAATAGAGTTCGTGGATACAACATTGAGTGATCACTACAGAATGCGCATGAGAAGTCGAATAGAATTTAATTTCGAGATCGCTTCAACGCACTTGGCTTGACCTCTCCATGTAAGACAGTCTGAAGTTGCTTCACAAAGTCATTTTTCTGTGATATGGCTTCCTTGCACATTTCGGAGTCAACTGGCAGAGAGATATGAATTCAGTACCAAAAGATCGAGCAAGCGAGGTAGTCGTACCAAGGACTTGGTAAGGCTGTCGAAATCCAAAGAACATGGAATACAAATGCATAAGTTTGCGGTAGGCTTTGGCTCGTTTCTGACGCATTTTGGAGAAATACTAGGTGGATGGAAAGAGGAAGAGTAAGTGACATATTTGTGGGGGTCGGCAATCTCTGCCATCATCACGTACCGGAACACAAGTGTGACACGTGCCGAAGCCCTCAAATCAGTGACCCAGACCGCTCATTCTTTACACCCAGCTTTGCTGCTCCCTAAAACACAAATCTCAGAGTACTTAGATGCTAAAGAAGCCTTTAGTATATTTTCTGTATTTTTATACGTCGTTAACGCTATCAAATGGCCACATCTCCTGCCAAACTCGATTAAATAAGGCGATTAAATTTACTATTCTATAGACCCGCCAGAGAGCGACTTTGAGGTTACACTTTGCTGAGACAAATTAATGAATGAATGAAGGACTACAAAATGTTAAGGAAATATTGCTTCTATGTGTTGGCTTTGTGGAGATAGCACCCAAAATTTCTACTAATTTCGCGGTATTGAATTCAAATGTCAGTTCTATTCTAAATTTACCACAACGATCTTTAGAAATAGTCTATGCAAACATTTCTTGGTAGTAAAGCTAAGCCTCACTGCTTGATCCTGGCTCGTCTATAGCTGATTATCAGCAAATATAATGGTTCAGTAGAAATGAATCTGGCTACCGATTA
>NHYE01005488.1:0-34854 GCA_002938385.1 Gymnopilus dilepis | reverse complement strand
GAAGGGTTGGGAGGGGTGATGAGGATATGGAGAGTGGTCAACTGTTGTTGTTGCTGGGGATTGCGAAGTCGAGTCGAATGGGCCGATGAGATCCCGATAAGGCAAGAAACGTGACCACAGGCAATTTAGCTGCCTGGCCATCGAAAGTGAAAGCGACCCGCAGTTATTTACGACGACCACAAAAATCAGTACGAACACCCTACCCATCGTCCTTGAGGCCAAGGACTCAAACAGCAGTGAAATTATTTGATCATTCCCGTAGAGAGATACTACAGCAAAAAAGGGGTATAAACCTCATGACATGGGCAAAAAGTGGCCTCTGGTTGGGAGGCGTGTCCTGGGGCATTACAATTACTGCATCTAATCAATAGTAAATGCATCGTCGTAGAGTATTCGCGGTGTCAGTGTCTACAGCATTTTCAAAGTTCAGGATTTAGTCCTGGACAAGATATCTATTCTTCCTTTTTGTCCGATTCCCTGCAAGCCAAAGTCGCGTAAGTTCCTCTTGCGACTATGATAAGGAAAACATTGACTTACTCGTCTTCTTCGTCGCTGCGTTCGTCTTCTGCACCGCTGCCAGTAACGACTCGCCAAGCAACTCTGCAAATCATCGTGAACCACGCGATTTGCAAGGCCTGTCGCAGACCCACGTGCGTCAGTCTGATAGTGCGAGCACAGGGGTGAAGAAGCACGAACCTGAAGAACAAGTAATAGGACACCGAAGCCGATGTGACCCCTGTAAGTGATGAAAACCTTGCTTTCATAATCCCATCTAAAGTCAATCAACTTTGGGACATGGAAAATCGTCGAATAGATGACGAAGAGGAAAAGCACATGTCGAGTGATAAGCCACGACACCATGAACATGCCAAAGAGGCAGTCCGTCGCAAACTGGCTGATGTCGAGGTAGCGAACCATTTTCGCAAGCTATTCCAGCCAATACCCTGGATTAGCGTCGGTTTTCTGCAAAATATTCTGAAGACGTACGGGGAGAAAAATGTCGGAGCAATCCATGAGCATCATAATAACGCATCCCACGCGCGTAAAGTGAGTAAAGTAACTGGTGAGCATGAGAATGACAGTAACGACATGGTGGGTCATCATTTGGTAGTGGTCACTGCGTCGTGCCTCTGCGTTCAAAATAAGGACTTGATGCAGGTAGAAAGCAGTCTGCAGGAGATAGTAGACTTTCACTGGAGCAGCGAGAGGCGTATGCGGATAACCCAGCCATAGATTTTGGGGATCCAGAAGCCGAGTCGGCAGATGGTAGTGGACATACTGAGAAGGGGGAGCTCGTGAACAGTCCTAAGATGAAATTTGTATCGGACTTACAAGTCCAAATGCCCATTGCGCAGTATAATAGACGAAAGACCATCCTTGCTCTGCAAATCTAATGACCCTGTGATTCAATTGGCGCAGTTCTTTCCGGGTCGGTGGGGGCAGAGCATTCCCATTGGCAGCCCCATTTGAATGGCTCTTCCCATTGGCGAGATGGTTTCCATTCGCGACGTGGCTGATTGCGCTGCCATTTGTAGCTTTCGCTAGGGCTGCCTTGCGCTGTCGTCGTCGGTTCAGATCTTTCGTCAGCTTCCACTTCGCAAAAGGCTCAAACACCCAGAGGCGAAGCACGTCGCGCAGGACGGCCATGATAGCAATGTAAGTGATGACAAGACAGATATCCGCCGTCGCAACATCGTAATACGCCGAGTCGTGAAAAGAGTCTGTCTTCGCCGGGGCGTCGGTAGGGTTTTGAAGGGTATAAAAGGGTTCGAGATAGGCCAAGATCGTAGAATTGTCGGCCATCCTGTCCCAGCGTTAGCGATGCGTTGGGTAGAACGGCAAGGACGAAGGCGTTAAAAATAGGACGTTGGATATTTTATCGGACCACCTTGATGCAGCAAGGGAAAAAAAGAAAGAGTAGGGAAGCAAGGGGCGTCGAGGCAAAAAGAAAGAATAACCCACGCGGGGGATGCTCGCGACACTTTACACCGGACAAAGACGCGCTCTGCAGCGGCCAGATGGAAACAGCGAACAGAGCGAAGCTCTCCTCAAATTATTTCTACTCACCCGTGGGAACTATCCATTCTTGGCCACACCAGATGCGGCATCAACCCAAGCCTGCCGCCTCCAGCCATGTCTTCGTCGTCAAACCAGCCGAATAATACCTTGTACATCAACAATCTGAACGATAAAGTCAACAAGGAGGAACTCAAGATACAACTATATGCCCTCTTCAGCACCTATGGCAAAATCATCGACATCGTTGCCTCCAAGGGCCAGAAAATGCGTGGACAGGCATTCCTTGTCTTTACCGATCTAGCAAGCGCGACTTCGGCCATGCGAGCATGTGAAGGCATGCCATTCTATGACAAGCCGATGGTGCGCCCTTCCAAACACGCTATTTCTCTCGATGTCTTCTAACAGCTTAGTTAGCACATCGATTATGCCAAGTCAAAATCGTACGCTACTTTACGAGTGGAAGATCCCGACTTCGTTCCTCCAACGGCTGCAAACGCAAGCTCTGCAGTAACACAAAATGGCAAAAGACAAAGAGACGGCGACTCTGGCGACTCTGGGCGCCAAGCGAAGCGCGAAAAAGCCGATGACTCTGACGATGAAATGGAGATTGAAGATGAGGAGGAAGCTCCGAAGAAGAATGACATTTGTACGTGGTACTACTTCGGATTCAGATTCAGTCGTATGCTTCACTGCATTTCTTGAAAGCCGCTACCCCGACCAGTGTGCCTACCCAGGTTCAACAACCGTCATCTCGCCTGCTGTGTACAAATCTACCACAAGAAGTCACCGACGACGTCCTCTCCGTGCTCTTCCAACAGTACGTTTACCCTTTATTGCTGCCTAGTATCTGAACTTAGATTCCGTTTGAACTAGATACAAGGGTTTCCAGCGAACCCATGTAACCTGGTCGCCTGCTCTAAACCCTGCAGGAATCCGTGTAAAAATGGCACAAGTGCAGTTCGAGTCTCCAGAACTTGCTATCACTGCCAAAGAAGCCTTGGATGGCTTTACTCTTAAGAAAGGCTGGCAGATGTCCGTTGTCTATATCTAGTCTGCCTTTCATCGTCCGCGCGTGTGGTGTGTTGCTCCTTTAGGTTTTGTAACATCCTTGTTTGTACATTTAATTCTTACGTCTACTATTTCTTTGACCTTGATCGTAGGGTACTGAACCGCATCTAACCACAATACGACGCCAAAGGAACGACTCTAGTTGTGGGGAAGTGCCTTGACAATGGCTTCACCGATACCGGCAGCCGACGCTGGGTTTTGGCCAGTGATGAGGTGACCATCAACGACGACCTTCTCCTGTTAAAGTGTCAGAGTCTGTGGCGGAAGCCGCATTTAAAAGACTATACTGACCGCCCATGGTTTGTCTGCCTTGACATAATTTCCTCCGAGCTGCTTGATCTTGTCTTCCAACAAGAAAGGCACATCCTGATCACAGGCAGCAAATGTTAGTACCAAGACTATTTACACCTTTGGGAGCCACAGACCTTGACTTTGCCAGCCTGAACTTCTTCGTCATTTGAGAATCCGGTTGCTGTTCTACCGGCAAAAATTGATTTGCCGTTGGCATCCACCGCCGAAGTCAGAGCTCTGTGATTGTCGTTCAGTCGAAAATTTCCTTCGGGATGAGAAGTCAACTCACGCTGGTCCGTGGCAAACGGCTGCGACGATTTTATTGGCCGTCCAGAACTTTTTCGTTGCACATGAGTGTCCAGCTCGCGCTTTTCTGAAGACTGAAGGAGATGCTGAGCTTACCTGTGAAATCAGTTTGGCGTTCACCGGATCCGTGGCGAGATCGATAACCGGACCATGGCCTCCGACATAGTAGATTGCGTCGTAATCCTTAACGTCGACGTCCGCCAACCTCTTAGCATTAGCGAATTTGGCTTTGACGGTCTCGTCGTTCAAGAACTTCTGCGATTCGTCGTCCTTCGAGAATGCCTGGCGGCGTATGCATTGTCAATGGAAGCAGATTATGCAGTTGAGTTGACCCTACCTCGACGCTTGATTGGTCAATGGGCGGGTTAGGACCGTTCGGGGAGGCGAAATCGATATTAGCATGCGGTGCGAGCTTGTAGTAAGGATGAGCCGCTTCCGGAAGGTACCAGCCCTGCGAGAGTCAGTCAAGGAAAGTGTGGACTAGAGGGCAGAGTCGCTCACAGTGCCGGCGCCCGTCAGAGTCTTGTCTGCGGAAGTGAACACGAAGAGAACAGATGGCATATTGGTGTTCGTGTGGATTGGAGATGGTGGTAGTTTGCAAGAGACAGTGTTGTCTTACACCCCTGCGTCGGCCTATTTATGAGGTTCACACCAGTCCGATGTCGCCTTTTTTCCAGAACACCGCCGAATTTCTCTGCTAAACTCTGATGATACACTGACGCCACGCATCCTTATGGAGTGTAGGAGCCCCAGCGCCAATACATGCTTCCCTCTGATTGAGCTTACTTGCACGTTGCAGTACTAAGTTTGCAACCGCCTCAGTAGATACTCTCCCCTAGTACGTTAAGGCACTGGGAGATAGTGGCTCAAATCCACGCTCTCTTGTCAACTTTAAGTGATGCTCTTGTGAAATCCTGTTTCTTTTCCAGGTACGCACTCGCACAGGCGCGTCGTCCAGGACGTAAATACATAGGGGCTACTTTTAGCCAGATAAGATAGCAAGGCCGCCCATCTCCGGACCCCGGATTTCCATTTGGAGACCAATTAGATCTATCATTTAACCGGACTACCACTACCTTGCACGCCTCTATATAATGTCTTCGTTCTTTGGCCTGTAAGTCATCCTTTTCTCCTCATCACCTCAGAGGTCTCAATTACCTTTCCGTACAGCGGTAAAACTCGCACATTCAAACCGCGAAAGGATGTCCCGGAAGGCACGAAGCAGTACCAGCTGAGGAAGTACGCCGAGGCCACTCTGGTAGGATCAAGCTCATTCAGCTCAACATGACCTAAAGAGTTCAAACCTGTGACTCAAACGAACTTCGTGCACTTAGGGATCGGGGAATCTGAGGTTGGCTGTGCAACTACCGGAGGGTGAAGATCTGAATGAATGGTTGGCAGTACACAGTGAGTTGGCAACGCGTTGGGCGCCTGCTGTGAAGACTCTGATTGCTCTCCAGCTGTTGATTTTTTCAATCATTTGAACATGCTCTATGGGACTATAACGGAGTTCTGTATACCCTCGGAGGCACGTCGTTGAAAACTGAAAAGTTGTGAATGCTTATGTTGCCCTTGACAGTGTCCTATTATGTCTGCTGGACCTCGGTTCGTTCTTTCCACCCTTTCACGTCTTCATGTGCTGATGAGATCAACTTCAGCTATGAATATTTGTGGGAAGACGGCGTTAGATACAAGAGACCTACCAAGCTTCCTGCGCCAGAGTACGTGGACGCGTTGATGAACTGGGCACAGGGACTGCTGGACGACGAAGCAATATTTCCGAATAAAATAGGTCGGTCTTGGCTTATTCTCATCCGTGCTTGACCTCTAAATGCGAGCACCGCAGGAGTCCCGTTCCCAAAGAACTTCCGTGATACCGTCAAGACGATAGTGCGCCGGCTATTCCGTGTATATGCGCATATATACAGCAATCATTTCGACCATATATGCGCGCTTGGAATAGAAGGTACGGCGGAATTCACTAAGGACGAATTAGAGTTGAAATAGCTTGTTACAGCTCACCTGAACACCAGCTACCGCCACTTCTTCCTCTTTGTTCACGAGGTGCGCAAATGCGCTCCAATGTCGTACTGAACTGTAGGCTGACCAGAATCCAGTTTGATCTTATTGACAGGAAAGAGTTGGCGCCACTGGACGAATTGAACGAGGCTATCCTTGCAGAAGATAAGGCGCGGTAGCAGAGATCGTCAGATAAGGCAGTCGTTAATAGTAGATACCCCAGACACCACTTCCATAAAAGATTGATCATCACCACCAAGTCTCTGGAGATAACAGAACGCTTAGATCTTGCAGGTAGCCGAATGACGTCAATATCCCGTCATAAAATACCTCATTGCCCAATAATGTAAGTGGAAAATACAAAGGTACATGTCTCAACCGTGTATACAGAGACCGGATGCGTATGTTTGCTACAAGATTCGAATCGTGTGTGTCGAGTCTGGAAAGAAGGGAGTGTAATGCGATGGAAAACAGGCGCCAGGTGGCGAAATTTTGGTACAGTAATGTCCGAGCCATGATATGGGGTATCGAGCGATCCAAAATGCGTGTGTAGAATGCGGAAAATGTTACAGTGCGAGCGGAAGTGCAAAATAATGTAGGAAAGCGATGCTGAGTGGGATGGGTCGGTTCCATGAACTGTTCTGGATGGTTTTTGGGAATCATGGTGCGACGGGGAAGGGAGACGAGGTCGGAGGACATCAGAGCAGACGTGTTGTAGCTTCAGATTGTCCGCTGCGCAGGGAAAGAGACTATAGCAAGGATTAAATGCGAAGAGGTGAATGCTCACTTTTACGACCGACCACTGCACGACGAGGTTCTTTATTCGATCCCGCAGAGCTTGCCGACAATCTTCGCAAGTCAAGTGTTCAGCCAAAGGACGGAGAGCCGATTCCATAGTGCTTGTTGAAAGATCTGACCAATACTGTAAGTAAAGGGGAATTTGGGTCGGTCCAGGAGACTCACCTGGCCTTGCATCCCATGCAAGGTATGCTGATGCAAGCGCCCATGCGCGTGTCAGCTTTTTTTGCTCCTGGAAGTCGCACAGTGGAGTGGGTGCATGCGAATTAGGCGGCGGAAGGAGAACTCGTTTGAGGGCGTCCGAGCGTCCAAAATGAAGGAAAAAGAGTCGTTTAAGATATACCGGGCCAATGCGCTCGGCCATTTGGTCGGTGAGGGTGGAGAGGGGGAATGAAAGAAGATGCGAGGACGTAGAAACGGCGAGGTCATACAAATCATGAGAAGCGGCGAGGGCGTAGAGTTCGAGTGGATACAAGGGTGCATGGGAGAGCAGAACTGAAAAGAGCGGTGTTGAAGGAGCGATGCGAACTTTTGGAGGAATGCCGTACACTGGTAGGCGATTTACTGCAGTGACAAGAGAAGGGAAGGTGGGCGAGTACGGAGCGCATGACAGGTCGTAAACGGTGTGGAGGAGGATGTTCAGCACGACCGAATTCTCAGGTATTGGAACGACCGAATTCTGGTCTTTTGCTGGTGAAGGTGGAGGTAAGAGCCCGCGAAACCCGTTTTCGGAAGCGGCAATGAGGATATGGGAATGGACGTAGAAGAAGACGCTATCGGAGGAGAGCAAGACGATATCGGGGGGGATGGAGTGCAGCTGCGCGCCAGGGTAGAACGTCGTTGACACGGATACCAATGTACTTGGTTCCCCGGGGTCTTCTACGACCGGTGAGCCGTCATGAGATTGCTAGGAGAAAGACCGAAAATGAGCCACAGCAGCACGGAAAATGGAGAACTTACAGGAGGAGTAGGGACCTGCAACGCTGGCCTTTCTGAATGGATGTCTTGCTTCTGGGAATAATCGCCGTCAAGAGGATCAGCGACGAACTGCAAGACGGAGTCCCAGTCAGGGTCCATGAGTGGAGAAAGAAAGGGGCGGACGGTGTGGAGGGACACAAACACAATCGATTTCGACACAGACCGATCAAGGATTCTTCAAGATTCCATTGCATACCAGCGTCCGAGGGGTCCTCATCCTTTTCCACCCCAATTTTATGTTCCCAGCTGCCTCGTGCGGCTGATGCGGCCTCTGTTTCATCTCTGCAGTATATACACCGCTACGCCTAATTACCAATCTTTGTTCGTCTACAACTACATGTTGTCGGCGACGGCGCCAATTGTCATTTCTTAGATTACCGCCGGCTATTCTGATCGTCAATGATGATCGCTGCTAAATACCGAATATCTCAAGTTCTAGAGTCTAGACCTCCCTTTCCTCGCCCCCACGCGTGCCCTGCTTGATCTTGTGAATCTCTTCTCGCTTTCCAAAATTAGAGTCGTGTAGTTCCTGAATCATTCGCCGATGAGCAAAGAAAGCAATCGCAGATCCAAAGTTGACGTACCATGTTAGCCAGTCGTTTCGCCGTCGAGACCGTGTTCAACTTTTCGAGGACTTTCTCTTCAGGAACCGTCATTTCCTCCAGTTTCGTATCTACGGCCCTGGGGTTAATGTCAATCAGAAGCATGAGCGTCTAAAACCTTACTTATTCGGTTCTCAATCTTGAGGACACGGTCCTCGTCCCTCTCCGTTACGAAGCTAATGGCTACACCTCCTTTGCCTGCTCGAGCAGTTCTTCCAACACGGTGGGTATATTCTTCTGGTTCATTTGGGAGATCCCAGTTGATGACCATGGCCACGTCCTCAATATCAAGTCCACGAGCTCCCACGTCGGTGGATATCAGAACTGGGACGACCGACGCACGAAAGAGCGATAACGACGACAATCGCTCCCTCTGAGTGAGCCTCGAATGTAACGCTGTACTCCGGATCATCAACGTTTTCAACAGAATTGTTAGATAGGCAGCCGTCCGTGGTTTGGCGCAAAAGATGATTGTCGGCGGAGGTTGTTCCGGCTCGTCGTCCGAATTTTCTAGCTTTTTCTTCTTCGTACCCGACTTTCCAGACTTCTTGCTCGGTTTCACGGGTTCTGGCGGGGCTCGGCGAAGATGGACAATGGATTCCGGCGGATTGCAGAGTATGTAATAGAGGTAGGACTCTCGCACATGCGAGGGGACGAGGACGTAGTGTTGCTTCAAGGTGGAGACAGTTTCGATGCTGGGTAGCAAATAAGTCAGAAGACCATTAGTTATTTGCTCGTCACTCACCTTTCTCGCATTCGATGAACAAATGGCTTTTGTTTTCCAGGACGTGGTGGTGCATCAGCTAGATTCTCTATCGCTGGAGTGAGCGTTGCCGTGAAGAGACAGGTTTGCCGTTGCTTGGGCAAGATGTTAAAGAGGTAACTGAGTTCCGGCGTGAAAGTTGACGTTAATAGCCTGTCTGCTTCATCTAAAACCTACGGGGCAATTCGTCGTTAATTCAGTCTGACTGTGGAGGTTAATTTTGAAGCTCACCAAAAATTTGACTCTAGAAAGGTCCCATTCACCACTCGAACTCCGGAGGTGGTCGACGATACGACCGGGAGTAGCGACCACGACATGTGGCCGGTTGCCTAATTCCAAAGCTTGAGCCATCATATCCATACCTCCGACGACAACGGCTGTCCGAACATTCAGAGGTGCACCAAGCACTGCAAATTGCTCAGCAATTTGGAAAGCTAGTTCTCTTGTAGACAAAATCAGTAAGGACGTGGGCGGAATCAGGTTCTTTTTCACCTTGTCGGAGTAAGGACCAGAGCAAAAATCCCATAAGGATCAACGGAGAGCTTCTGCAAGATCGGCAGAGCAAATGCAATCGTCTTTCCCGAACCAGTCTTAGCGTTGCCTATGCAATCCCTGCCTGTCAATATGTTAGGGTGTAAAGCTTATAGGACGAACGAAACGTACTCGCCAGCCAAGAGAACTGGTATGCATGCGGCTTGTACTTCTGTCGGAACTTTGATGGACATGGTCTTGAGAGCTGTCTGTAAGGGAACAGATATCCCAAGAGAGGCGAATGAAGGTCTCTGCTGAAGATCTGCAGTGGCGGACTTTGGCACGGCTTGTTGCTGCTGCTTGTCCAAAGGACGTTTTCCAGATAAGCGGAGGCGGTCTTCAACGTCTAATTCCGAAGGGGCAACGCGAGTATCTAGGGCCTGACGGTTATAAGAGCCAGAGTCATCGGATTCAAAAGCCTGTTCGTCCTCGACGCCTTCTGATCCCGAGGCAGAGCCACTTGCATCAGAGTCCGACTCAGATTCTGAAAGCCGTCTCCTCTTCTTTGGACGTTCTTCTCGTTGTTGAGGCCACTCATCGACGGAGACATCCGCAGATCGGTTCTTCATGAGGGGTATAAGGCAAGTGGAAGCAAAAAAGTAGGCGTTACATAACAGAAAAGGTGTGCTATTTATAATCACTACGAGCAGTAACTCATCGTCGCCTGCAGTGCAGCGGCAAGATGCATGGCAATAACCATCGACTTCGATTTTCAGTCCTCAGATGTCATTTTTCATACGTAGCAACGGCCCAAAGTCGATGTAGATCGCCACCCTTATAAAGATCCTCGCACCGGCTTGGCATAAACCTCACTCTTCTCCTTCTATCGCAGCGATCCTTACAAAGATGTCGAAGACGGTTATACCATTCACGGGCAAGGTCGTCAATTTTAACACTACACTCCGCTTCGTAGAGGTTATATCGCGCTTGGAATCTGAGATCAACAAAGCTGGGTCGGCTAACATCATTGGGAGACTCAGGACCGTCCAAAATCAGGAAGAATTCATGGCCGTCGTGAAGAGGACCATCGGACAAGATTTTTTGTAAGTACGATTCAGCAGATGCAATTTATGCGGTGCTAAAGGACGATTATCCATGTATTTCTCAGATACTTCTCCGAGATGCCTCACAGTAAATTGCTGAAATTCGTCGATGGAGTCGAAAAGCCAAAAATTGTTGTCTACACCGTTGGCAATCCTATCATCGCACAAAAAATCTTGAAGTATAATCCTCTTGCGGCGTACAGTATCCCACCGCGCCTCCTCATCATCGAGGAACCTCAAGGAACGACAGTTTCCTATCACCTTCCGTCGACAGTCATGGGCGTCCTACATGGGGAGAACCATCCAATCTTGCAGGCGGAACTCGAACTGCTGGATGGAAGGGTGGAAAGGCTTGCAGCAAAAATCACAGCTGTACGAAGCGACATCGTGAACGAAAATCCGTAATCAGCGGGGTGTCAAGGGGGCGTCCTGATATTCCTCATTGTTGAACGAACAAGTCTTTGAGACTGCTGGATTCCGCTCTGATAGCCAATATGGTGTATATTGGGCTGTGAAATTGGTGATAAAATACGTGCGGTCCGTCGTCAAAGGTGCTTCGTCAACTGGAGTAGGATTACATCGTCTTTGAAGGGCAATGTATTCTATAAGTCGCCCTTGAGCCTGAAAATCTAGGAAGGGGTGAACCACCGATTCGTTGACTAGAAGGACAGGGACTGACTTGAGATTAGCCCATAGAAATTCGTATCGAGTCACTAGCTGCCTTTCTAACACGGTTCATGATGGCAAGGCCTTCTCTATCTTCTTCCACTTCCTCTATCAAGATTAGATGAACTCCCTCCTTCTCTAAATGGAGCAAACCGTCGAACAAATTGTGAGCCATCAAGGCTGGGTCAGCCATAGGTCCCAGTGGACGTCGAGACCAAATGACACCCTCTACTGACTGTAGAGTCTCCCATAGCTTAGAATCACTTGGTGCAAGGACTCCGATCCTCAAGTCTCCTTCTACAGGCGTCTCCTGGCGAAATTTGGATATGTGAGCTGACAGATTGGTCGTTGAAAAATTCCCAGACGAAGAAGGTAAAGTCAAGACGAGGACCACCGGCACCGAAGGAGAATAGTGTCTGTATTTCATGCCTGGGGTAGTAGGTGCATTCTCCAATGCTTCGTCGGCAAAATCTCGCTTGTGTACCAAAACCTTCGGGATCTCTGCGGCGCCGCTCATCTCTTCGCTCAAAACTCTTTCCAAGTCTTCCACAGTAATTCCACCAGGCCTCAAAACGCGTATATGGCCATCGGAATGCAATGCGTCGACCACGGTACTCTCCAGCCCCACTGCACATGCCCCACCATCTAGTATTAATCCGACTTTCCCGTTCAGGTCCCGATAAACATGTTCTGCACGCGTAGGACTTGGCTTGCCAGAAGTATTAGCACTTGGGGCCGCGAGAGGCGCGTTTGCCGTTGCAATTAGGGCTCGCGCCACGGGATGGGAGGGCATCCGTACAGCGACTGTCGATTGGCCCGCCGTGATAATATCAGGGATGTTTTCATTGCGCGGAAAGAGCAAAGTCAGAGGCCCGGGCCAGAAGTGCTTCATCAAAGCCTCACAAGCTTTGGGTATCACATAGCCACGGGGAGTGAGTGGGCGAAGCATACTGAGAGAGGATATGTGAACTATAAGAGGGTTGTCTGGAGGTCGTCCCTTGGTAGAAAATATCTTTGCTGCTGCCGTCGCATTCAAGGCCAAAGCTCCCAGCCCGTACACGGTCTCCGTAGGAAAAACGACTGTTTGTTGCAAATCCACAAGGTGACGAGAGGCTAAGCTCAGGGCGTTTCTGGTTTCATCGCAGGTGATCTGAGGTTCATCAGACGAGGGAGAGAACGTGATGGTTGAAGGATCGCATTTCAGAACCTGGCTCGCGAGATCTAAGGAAGCCATATATCGAACATGAAAGTGTCGTAGAGGAGAGATGAACATGTACTGGCGAAGAAATTCTGTTCACGTCATTTTTTAGGTTTTGTTGGGCTCTGTTTACAGAGCTGTACGCTCGGTGGGGGACACGGTGACAAGACTGAATAGAGGGAGTACCTATTCCTCTTTACGTGTAACAGGCATGTCTAGACCGACTCTCCTTGCGGTGGCCTTGATTCTCTCTTCTGCTGTCAGGTCGAACAGTGGGTTATACCTTTCCAGAAGTTGCTGGCGAAGCTGGTCAGTCAGGATGAAGGCGCCTGACAGTTGGATCACCCACCTTATGTTCCCTCTGAGACCGAATGAAGAGCACCGCATTTTCGAGGTCACGCTGAGCACTTGCGTTGCTTTCCTTGCCCACTGTCTCTGTTATGGAACGGAATTGAGCAATGATGTCCCGGTTGACTTTTCGGGGCGGTTTGAGCTAGGGAAGAGTGAGAAGGTGGGCAAGAGACCTTTGAACGGGTCCGCTTACTGATCGTCTCAGCTCCCGTAGCAGGCCACGATAGAGGGCAGCCCTCTCTGAGAGCATTGTGTATGTATGAAGCAGATGTTATTTCTGGCAGTGGCCCGTACAGTGGCCCATAACGTCACGTGCATCCAGGCCTTTCGCTAGGATTTTGTACCTCTTCCATTTCATGGTGAGCCCGTCGTTATTCATGATGCCACTTGTATCCCAAGATCGTCTATGGTAGTGTCGAGTGTCCTTTCTGCATTGTTCTTCAAAATTACCCTATTTGACCACGACCATTTACCGAAAAGCGCCTCGGCAAATATGTGATCATGAGGTCATGACTTCGGCCCAAATTGCAAATTCCTATAAAGGTGTCAGTGTTCTTGACCACTTGATAAACCCTTCCCGACTGGCCTCAGCATCAAACACGTCTTTCTCGACCTTCTTGCTGTATTCTGTCTCCTATGCGTATCGTCTGTCCTGGCTCGTCGTCTCAAATTCTCCCCGAAGTGCCTGTCTCTGCCAATGTAAGCTATATTAGCGACATTTACACTACTTGTACATTGCTGATTGCTGATTCCCGGCTCAGAAACGCGGCAATCCTGTCCATAGCAATAAATCGGGACGGCGGTCCCGTGTGGCGGAAAGGGATAGAAAAACAAAAATTACACAAGTATCTGAAGCCAAGAAATTGTGGGACAAGAAACGCGGCTTAACTTATGTCTACGTTGGAAATGTCAGTCGTCTCGCCTTCTTTCTATATAATGTCATCATTCTGATCCAAGCGACCAATAGCTCGAGTGTACGATTACTCAGAAGCGACTCAAGGAGTTCTTCCAGGATTGTGGCAAGGTTACTAGAATCACTATCCGCTGTAGCAGAGGGCAAGGATGCGTAGCTGTTGCTATTCCTGAGCAAGCTCGTACAGAACGAGATCGGCTATATGCTACAGTGGAATTCAGCGATTCAAAGGCAACGAGGAATGCTCTTGCCTACAACGGCAAAGTACTGGATGGCTGCAAAGTAATTGTACGTCTTCTTCCCGGCTTTCTTTGCTACTGCACTAAGTCCTACTTCAAAGGTCTCCGCGTCTGTCCTCGACCTTCCTGAGTGTGAGCAAGTAATAAACAGTAAGTGATATACTATAACAAATACCATTTCGTCCCCCCAACTTGATTGCGTCCTTCTCGAGTTCACAAAAACAAAATTCAGAACCTGGCCCTCCCCCCTGCTCCTAGGCATAGATTGATGAAGACCAATAGGTGAACTCGTCGATCTCTGACTCGGCAGACCCGCTAATAGGCCTATGTCTTCCTTCTAGACCTCTCATGGCCAATGATACGGAGCGGTTCATTGATTTTAGGCTGCCTGACAATGACGGACTCAATTTTTTTGGAATTCCCCTTCCGAAATGTATAGCTTGAGATTGAACATAATCTATCACAATTCGTATTCGCACTCGACCGACGTGCATAAGATATGTACTATTTCCGTAGTTACTCTAATTATAAATTTGACTTTGGACATGTGGTTGTTCTACACCTTGGACGTACATTTGTCACATCGAATCAGGCAACCTCAATACCTGGTGGAATCGACCTCCATCCTGCGGTTTCTTGGGCAAATTGTCATCAGCCTGCGGTCGGGAGGTTGTTTCTGCATGGAAATTGCCTAGTAACAAACTCGAGTTCCCCTGGATAGCTTGCAACGGTCATTATCTCCACCCTACTCACCTATCCTGCTTACTAACGTAGCGCTTTACCATCTGCAGAGTCTCCTCAA
Organism: Gymnopilus dilepis; assembly: GCA_002938385.1. Lineage (NCBI taxonomy): Eukaryota > Fungi > Basidiomycota > Agaricomycetes > Agaricales > Galerinaceae > Gymnopilus > Gymnopilus dilepis. Next base: position 20,267 of record NHYE01005488.1, on the reverse strand, counting down.
GCTGCTCTTTTTGTTGCCCAGTCCCAGTCCATAGCGATGGCAAGGAGCGCCGCCCTTAACCCTGCATCCATGCCGTTCTTTCCCGGAGGTCTTCGTGGCAATGACGAAGAACGGGGCAGCGGTTTGGGATTCGGCCAACAGGTCTTCCGTGAGCAGGATCGATATTCAGTCTCTTCGCACTCAGTTTCTTCATCGGATTACCGCTCGGTAAGATCTTCTCCAAGTCCTTCTCAAGGGAGGAGTCAAGATGCTCGACACCAGCCATCGCCCGGCCCGCGGGACAACTCCCGCCAGTCACCGACTGTCCGTCAGACCGATGCCGCCAAGCCTTATCCGACCGTCGAAACGCGGAGCAACAGGGAGGGGAGTGTCCTAGGGCCCCTAGACCCTTTGCCAGAGGGAGAAGACACACAATCACAGGAATTGCAGGAAGACCGTGCCCCTGAGAGTGGCCACCGAACGCCGGGAGCCTCCTTTTACTCCTTGGTACAACAGCAGGGCATTGAACGTCTTCCGAGCCTCCCTTTCTCTGTCAACAATTCGACGTCGTCCTTCTCGGGAGTGCCATATACCTCGTCTCCTGTGTCATCTCTGGATTCCAATAGTCGTGCCACTCCGGCTTCAGAATTACAGGCGCAGAGCTTCGAATCCCAGCTCAAGGCTTCTCCAATGATTCATGACATGCTCGACAGACTTGTCCGATGCGAATACACGACGCGGGAAATTCAGCGTGACCTTGGCGACATCAACCGTAAGGTCAATCTGCTGGTAGAGCGCGCTCTAGGTGTCAACAGTCAACCGGAATTCAAGGACCCTTTTGCTAGCAATGCTGCAGGTCCAACAATGTCGAATCCTCGCCCTTCCTTAGGCAACGTCGCCCCGAATCAAGCCGCCAATGTTGATGACATGACATCTATCTCTCAGCGTCTTAACATGTTGACCTCCTCGGTCGGGCAATTACTGGCCCTGCAAACCCAACAGATGCAACAGAATGCCGTGTCAGACGGGCGAAACAACTCGGTTATAGCCTTGAACAGTCCGCAAATGGAGCTCGCGCCGAATCAACTGCCTCCACCCCAAGGAATACCCAATACTGCGAGTATGCTTGGTCATGGCCTACCGAACCGCCCAGATCTGCGACCCGCACCGCGTCAACCTAACCCTCCGATGCGCACATGGTCTGCAGGTAATCTTGATCTCCCTATGCGTCCTCCAGATCAGACTTTAGGTAGGCAGGATGCGGTCCTTCGCGACAAACGCCGCTCAGTCTCGGGACTTCTTCGCCGCGATTCATCTGGGGTATGAACTCTATCTTCTCTCGACAAAGTCCTTACGAGACTCAGAGTTTTTTAATTTTACAGGTTATCGATCCTCAGGGTGATAATTGGGCAGCAGGTGCCCGTGACAATGGGCCAATGATCTCAAAGTGGGATCAACTTGCATTAGCTCCCGAACTGCTTAGGTCTTTGGCCAAATTTGGGTGAGCATTTTCTTCGAGACAATTTATCCATTCTTCTGACTTGAACCCACAAGCGTCGGACCGCCAAACAAGATTCAGCAACGCGCTCTTCCATTCCTCCTGAAAGGGGCTGATATCATCGCACAGGCTCCTCCTACACAGGAGCGTATTGCGGCCTATGTGATACCTGCTATCCAAGTTGCAGTCACTCACTTGAGTACTCACACAAATCGAGGACCTTTGGTGGTCATGATTTCAACGACGGTAGATCAAGCAACCCAAGCACAACGCATGATTAGAGATCTAGGTGGCCCAATCGGAATAAAATCTGCTCTGGGAGTGGGCGCTACATCAGCTGGAAACGATCTTGCACAAGAGCTACGCCTCCTGCAGCAGAACATGCCTCACATAATCTGTGGAACTCCACAGAAGCTTCACGCTCTTTTCACCTCCCCTGGTGGACTTGTCGGGACCGAAGTACGATTCCTCGTTCTTGACGAAGTCGACCAATTGATAGCACGAAACCTTCACGAATTTGTTTTCAATATTGTAAAACTATTTCCTCCCCCCCGGTCTCGCCCTCTTTCCAGCAATGCAGCAAATATTGCAAGTCCCACCACTGCCATCGGCCCTTCAAGTCAAACCACCTTCACTTCACCCTTCGAACCTGGGAACCCTGTCATCCCTTCCATTCAGGTCTCAAATAACAACACTGGCAGAAGGTTCTCTGCTGCCGTGCCCTCGCCCAGCCCTCTCGAACCAAGCACACCGACCCCTGTCTCTCAGGCCGCCCAAGGTATTGAACGACAAACGGCACTGTTCTCTAATACCGTTCCTCAGGACGTACTCAACTTGGCGTCTGCTATTCAATTGCGAGAACCTGTCCGTGTCCTTGTTCGTCGTGATGGCAATATCGCAAATCCAGAGACTACTCAGGCTTCTCGTGGCTTACGCCAGTTTTACCTGTATCTTGCTTTCACGGCTGGCGGACGTTCTGATCCTACAGCTCCTACACCCGGTGGGGGCCTCGGCATCATAGGTTCAGGTCGTAGCGCATCGAGTGCCGAAACCAATCAAGCTCGAGAGTGGAAACTGGACGCACTAGCTGACATATTTGACGATGTTGAAGTGAACCAGGCAATTGTTTACGTTGGTGGCATGACTGCTTTGGATTCTGTCGTCTACAAGCTAGCGAGTCGCGGCTTGGAGGCTATTCCTCTTGTATGTTGGCTATATTCTATTTCAATACTTGAATATGCTGACCCCCTCTGAGCATGGCGATATGAATGCTGTGACGCGGTTGGCGGCCCTGAATAAATTCAGAAACTCGTCTTCTGCAATTCTAAGGCAGCCAAGCACGAAAGTATTGATTGTCTACGACGTCCAGCTGAAGACAAATGAAGTTCCTCACGTTCCTTTAGTTATCAATTACGGTATGTGTTTCCCATATACTCTATGTGCCCGCTGACTGGCCTCCTAGATTTACCGAAAGCCGTCGAAGAATATTCCAACAGGTACATCTATACCGCTTCTCATGCTCGCCTATCTGATCCTTCCTGACATAGGGTTTCCGCCGCAATCGCTTCTGCTTACTCGCGTGCTGGGGTTGTCGTCAACTTTGTAACTGCCACTGGAGGGGATGTCGAAATGTTGCGATCTATAGAATGTTATTATAAGTGGGTCATTTTTCTCTCTCTTCACTAACAGAGTCTGAAACATTCTATTAGAATCAAATGCGTAAGCTGCCTCCCAGTAATTTATTCTTGCATTGCTGACGTTTTTCTAGCCTGAAGTCCCTATGAGTCTCCGCGACATTGTTTAAAATGACGATCTGACATGATTTTGTATCATTACTGTATCCTTGCCCCCCTGTTTCTTGTAAAGCGCATTATCCCTTGGTGTTCAATACCCTTTAAATAACACCCACAATGCCTCTATTCCCTTGTGTTTTCATAACGTTCGTGTTTGGTGTATCATCAAGTCCCCTCGAGCACTGTATAAGACAAGTTTCGTATTTCTAGTCAAGTAGTTGGAATTCTTTAATCCGAGACCGATCAAACTTTTATGATCCTCAATGTACCATCTTCGCTACATGTTGCCAACTCGTCGTTGTTTTCGGTTGACGGCCGCCAGGCCATGCGATGTATGTGGTCAATATGTGCGATTCTGTGGAACGTCAAGCTATAAATTGTTCTATTTTAGGGCCACTTACTTCGGTGGTATGGTTTTGGACGGAACCCATTCGCCTGAAGAGGTTTGAGAATATATTATTATCTCGCCGTTCTCCAGCCCAATCGCTAGTGATCTACAGCACAGCGTCAATTTGAGGCCCAAAAAGAACTCAGAGAGGACAAACCTTTTAAGACCCTTTTCGAGTGTGAATGCAACAGCTGTAGAAGGTTGCTGAGTTTTGATGACATGTAAGGCCTCCCATTTGTCTCCGTCAATCTTGTGCCATATTTTGACCTAAAATCTTCAGCCATCTAGCTTGACATAGATTCGAGCCATGACCCTACAGTTTTGTCTCGCGACGCCGTCGCAAAAATGTCTCCGTCTGCTGACCAGCTGCAATCCCAGATTATACGTCCGTGCGATTTATCAGCTGCTACAGGCTTGAAGCCTGTCGTCATGTTTAAGTCGTGCACTGCTGTCTGTAGATTTGTGACCTACCGCCCTCCTCTTGTCGCTCAAATAGCCTCCAAGAACGATCTCTAGAGACTGTAAGGATGTACTTATCGTCTGGGCTGAACGCTATTCTCGTCACTGTAAGGACATGTCCGTAAAGCGGTTCTCCCACTAGCTTAAACGAAGTGGTGGAGTAGACTCGAACTGCTGCATGCTCAGCACTGGTGGATTTGCAGGCAGTGGCAAGAAGCGTCCTTGAGTTAGAGATGCCTAACGTGATAGACTGCCTAATTCAATAGGGAAATGCAGACAATAGTCTTGGAGCTTACTTCGTAGCCATGTCCGAAGACTTTGTCTACCTCAGGCCATAAGGTCATAGAGGCGAGTTCACCCTCAAACGGCGGACGAGAATAGTCTATTTCTCCAACGAGCTCTTCAGGACCTACAACAATGTCTGGGCGTGAGAGGAGGCATATTGGTGGTCAGAAGCTTACCGTCGTTGATGGCTTTGTTTGACAGACCAAGAGGAGGTACATTGGCGGCAACTGGTCTTTGGTGCTAATTGAAAAGGGTCAGTCAGAGCTAACAAAGGATACAGACCAGAGAGACCTCTTGCTCAGAGAATTCAGCCACACCTAACCTCTCTGCCAGATTTACAAAAGTCCGAGGCGCCTCGAACACACGTAAAACCTTTTCATCGGCAATGCTTGCAAATTTGAGAGGGTTAATGAACACAACGTTGAGTAAGTCATATCCGTGAACTTGAGGACGAGCAATTTCGTGCCAAGATGAAAGATCCGCGACTATGCGAACAGGGGCGTGTATTCGAGTGGTTTGATCAAGGCTAGAAAATGTGAGCACTCTTTCATGAGATTCAAAGGCATAACTCACCCAGTTGATATGATGTATTTACCATCTGGACTCCAATCGAGCCCTTTGACAGGACCACTATGTCCACTGAGGGCGTTCCTTTCATCCCAATTCTCGTCTGCGAGGACTTCGACGGGAGCAGAGATCGCCCACCGTCGCCAACCTCCGGCCCATCCCCAAGCTAAAACTTGGCTGCCTCCTCTAGCCCACAGGCCACCCACGAACCCTCCAAATCTTTGACCTCCAACGTCACCGAACCTATGTCGGTTAATCCATATAGAAGATGAACTATCGGTTAAAGAATTGAGCGCGCTCGCAGGTGACCATAAGATAACCGAAGAGTCTGTGGAGGTAGACAGCAAGGTTGGCGCAATAGCAGCGGCACCAGGCCGCCAAGATAGTGATGTGATTCCCGCTTCATGACCAATTAAAAGAGCATCAAAAGTCACAGAAAATTGCTGTGATCTACGAAGGAAGGTCAGCGGCGGCAGAGGAACGCAAGTCTGATAAGACCATACGTTTCTTTTCCCGTCTTGACAGTCAAGATGTGTTGCTTGAGAGATATTTGTCTACCTCCTTCTTCACTTTCTCCAAGATCCCCTAGGGATGCCTCAAACTGGTCCAAGATCTCGCTAATGGGTCCAGATGACAGGCACTGCGTATCATTTGTCGCCGTTTTTTTCCAGGGTTCGATATTCCAAAGCCTTATAGTTGCATCTTGGGAACCAGAAGCTAGGACCAAGGGCGAATCCATGGTATCTTGAGGTTTGAAGGCCAAAGTTCGTACCCAATCCTCATGACCTGCTAAAGTTGCAGACAGAAGGTACTGATCGGCAAGTGTCAGAAATTTGTGGTCAAGTCTCCGATGAGATGATATACCTGCTCTTCTGAGCACACCCAAATGCGAACATTACCATCGGTTCCCGAGATCGCCAGTATGGAAACTAGATAAATTTTAAGATAATGAATGGGCGACCAACAATGGTGACACACCTATTGTCTGAGGGAGATACGACAGGGCTGAAGCAAGGGGGTATTTGCCTTTCAAATCAAGTGCCTGGAACTTGACGATCTCATCTTGCGGAATTAATTTCGCTTCTATACGCATGTGAACTGAGAACCAGCATACCTCCATTCGGGCTTTGGCGAAATGTCCAAATCTTTACAGACGAATCCGACGAGCCTGTGACGATGCGATCGCCCTGCACTGATACCGTTGACACAGATTTAGAGTGGACTTGCACAGTGGAGACGATTTTCCACTAAATGACAGAGTGCCTCATTAGATTCAATCAGGGCATGAGTGAGCCCTAAAACATGCCTCAGACGACTGCTTCCTCCATGCGCTCAAGAAGCCAAGATCATTTGCTGCTAGCAGAACTTCATCACTTAAGAACTTGACGCAGGTTATTAATCCATTATGCCCAGGTAGAGTTTCGTAAACGCCAGTGCCGTCAGGTGCCTAGGCTAGAGAAAATAAGACATCGACTACATGACTTCAGATATTCTGACCTCGAGGTCCCACAGAGCAACAAAACGTGAAGAACCAAAAGCAACAATGGAAGACGATGGTGAGATGTCTGCAGCCTGACCAAAGCGGTTGCAGGCTGCTGCAACGTAGGACAAAGTGGCCGTCATTTTCAGACCGAAGAGAAGAGCGGGATCCGGAGGTTTATCAATTGATCGGATGTCCTTTGTTTGGCTACAGGTTCCGAATCAAGCTGCGGATGGCATGCATTCCGTCACCGAAACTGTTGTGTATGGCAATCCTTGGAATAGGCGTCGATCTTGTACACTTACCGAGAATCAAAGCCCTCTTGGCGCGTGGTCGAACCGAACGGTTCGCATCCCGAATACTGAGCAAGGACGAATACCTACAATGGCAGTCTTCTGACTTCTCACCCGACCAGCGCGCTCGATTCCTGGCAGTCAGGTGAGAAGCTTTCTGCTGCCTTGACCGAGCCCAAACTTCCTTCGACGACAGGTGGTGCGTCAAGGAAGCTGCTTTCAAGGCCATGTCTCCCATCGTTCGACCAACTTGGAAGGAAGTCACCTACCTGAGTCTTTCGCATCTGCGACAGAAGCCTCTACTCCAATATCAGCCAGCGTTGTCTGCGGACGCTGCAAGAGTTGGCAAATTGCATGTTTCTGTCAGTCACGATGGAGACTATGTGTTCTCCTCGGTGATAGTCGAAAGTGAGTCACAACTAATCCAGTCTGCTTGATATCTTATCTTATATTTTAATTCAGAGCCTGCTGAGGAATAATGAAGTCCTACTGAAAGGTGTTGGACTTTACAGCTCAGTCTGCTATCCTGAGGTAGCCACTTGGGCCTACCTAGCTCGTGGTGTTTTAACCCAAGGCCCTCTTGGTCTCACCTTCGTGGCATAGAGAGACGAACATGATAGCCGTTTATGTGAGCTATAAAAATGGCCATACAGGCGTTGGGAGGTCATAGATGTTTTTGTGCTGCAAAGGGTCTGGAATTATTCTAGTATCAGCAGACCACAGACTTCACACATATATTTCCCTAGCATACATGGAGGTGTCGCTTCATTCTTTTATTGGACTATGCGCCTCATCTGGCCACGAAGGAGGCACCCAAGGCTCAGCCAGTAACTTCTTTCCTTTGGGATCTTCCAGTTCAAGCTTCACGTCACCAGCAAAGAAGGACGCCAGGTGTTCCAGGCGTAATAGAGCGAGGCCATAGGAATCTTGGTTGGTGAGCAGTTTCCCGGAGCCCCTAGGTTTAATGCCTTGCCCCTCGACATTGCTTTTCACAGCCTTGATGTCTATGTGATCAGGGAGAGAGGGAATCGTACTCTCCGGACTGAGAAACAAAATCAGTTCTAGCGACTTCACCAGAAATTTCTAACATACTTTGAAGGATCCAAGATCCTGATAGGTAATATTCGCTTTCGAACAACGCCTGTGTGATATGTGCGTACAGTAAGTTCCTGGCCGACGTAACAACCTTTCCTAAAGTCGACTTAAAGCGCCTTGAATAAGTTAGCACCGAAATAGAAATGCAAGTGCAACTTACGGCCGCCCATAAGGTCCAAATTCGAATCCATAGGGAATGCGTGCATAGGCGGAATGTCCGTAACACCCTCAGGAACGCCGTTCGATATCCGATGCAAAACATAGTCTGCGTGTGGCTTGAGATCGTATGACGCCTTATCCTGTGCTAAGAGGGATTAGCATACAAAAGACGGATGAACTTGGAAAAGATACTCACGTAGTTCTGACTTCTTGACAAGCAGCCGTCGACCCATTCCGTCAGCCCTTCTGTCGTGAATAACATGTTCCTGCGACCCCCATGGCCATGGATCGGATTCCGGCCAGAAAGGCTCGACTACTCCACTACGCGCTTTACTCCATTGTCTTTTTGTCTGCCAGACAATATCTTGCGAGGAGCCCCAAGCAGCCCACACGTCAAATTCGTCCGTCACATCGCGAAATTTGACTTTCGACCGTAGTACATGTCGCTTCAAATACGATAACAAAGAGGGGGCTTCTGAAGTCCGGGAATCGTACTCCAACAGATAGCCATTAGCTGTCCCATACAGGAATACGTCGTACATGACTCTGCCCTAGATGATGCAGTGCTATTCAAATCAGGCAGTCCGGCGATGGACGAGAGGGCGTGCCTGTGCATTTAGGAAGGACGAGAATTGGTTTCTTGGAGGGTCCCGAACCGAGGTTGAAAGGAGCCCATTGAGGAATTCGCTCGACTGTGAACCGCTGACTGAAAGAATTGCCCTGTTAACGATAGGTGCTAACGACGGCGTTGATAATCGAGAAAGGACTGGCAAGACTGATGGGTGCATGTTAGAAGGAGAACGGAGCCGGATTCCGGAGCGGAACGTCACTCTCTGGACACACACGTGAGCACCCGCCGATCAACTCACTTCCCACCCTTGTACCTGTTCAATGGCTTCCTCCTGCCAAAATCTCATCTCTGCGCTCAAGGATTGCTTGAAGTACTCCGATTGCGTGCTCAAAGAGGGCCATAAGCCTTCTGAATGTCTCAAATACCACTATGATGAACTTCCAGAGGAATGCCAGTCGTTACGGAAGGCAACGTTCGAATGCAAGCGAGGGATGGTAAGTGGTCGTTCCGACGCGTTCTAGGCGCCACGTACTTACGAGGAAATGATAGCTGGACATGAGGAAACGCTTCCGAGGGAACATAGTTGGTAGCCAATTCGAATACACGCCTAGGACACCATCCACTGCTTTCCCGGCCTCAGATCCCCCGGGTCAGTGAAGCTGCTTACAGATCAGGGTCTCAGTCGTATGGGACTGAATAATAAATGCGGTGATCAGATTGAGAACTTACCAATCACGTTCAATCGCGTCAGCGTAAGGAAGGGAGGGGTATAAAAGGACTGCTCTACCCTCTTGTTTCTCCGACCACCGTCATGTCTTCCTCCGACAACCAGAAACCATTTACTCTGTACACAGGCGTGACGCCTAATGGCTTTGCTGCCTCTGTCTATCTTGAGGAGCTGAGGCTTATCAATCCCAGCATTGATTATGAGTAGGGTGGCATCCGTATCATTTTATTGCCGATCCCTGAAGTCTTTCACGCAGAGTTTTCAAGATCGTCATTTCGACCAATGTTCAAAAGGTCGAGGATGCGCCAAGAATCTAATAGCTTTCCGCTGATCTTTCTTTCTACAGGAACCATGGTTCCTTAAACTGAACCCCAACGGGCGTATTCCCGTCCTTGTGGACCACCTGCGCAATGACTTCCCCGTTTTCGAGACATCCGCGATTCTTCTTTATCTTGCCCAGCATTACGACAAGGATCACGTCTTCTGGTTCGATGCTGAGAAAGATCCCGATAACTACAGCGAAATGATTCAGTGGTTGTTCTTTGCGGTAAGCTCAGCATATTATCAGGATGTGCTTCAGCTCACATGTATTTCCCAGCATGGCGGCATAGGCCCGATGCAGGGGCAATGTGAATTTGTCCTATCACACTGTCATATGAGGGCTATTCGCTGACCATATGGCAGCCAATCATTTCAACAGGTACGCGCCGGAGGACATCCCGTACGCGAAGAAACGTGAGGACAACGTTTCAGTGGGTAGCGTGAATAATTGACCACATTCTGAGATAGGATATCTTGATGAAACCAAGCGCCTCTATGGTGTTCTTGAACTCCGGCTGGGCAAAGACAGAGATTTCCTTGCTGGACCAGGCCGGGGGAAGTACACTTTAGCAGACATCAAGGCTTTCACTTGGTAATTGAATGCCTCCCTCTACGAGATCTATCCTCAAACTTGCACAGGGTCCGAATTCACGAGTTTGCGGGGATTCCAACTCTGGACGAATGGCCCGGTGTTAAGGTGAGGGACTTGCTTGCGCTGTGTTCTGTCGGTGTAAAATTTGACGCGATGTCTAAAGGCATGGGTGGAACGCTGTGCAGCTCGTCCTGGAGTGCAAGCCGGAGTGGAGGTCGGAAAGTAGATAGGGACAAACAAGTAGCAACAGATGTACATATCAATAGCCGCCGGAGCAACTCTGAAATAACGTTATGATCCTTCGCTCTCTTCCGCGCTTTTGTCGCGCGCGCTCTGCTGATGTGTCTCCAAAGTCTGCCATAGCGCGCAGGGCGGCCCACTCTGGATCTCGGTATGAGGACCCCAGCAATGCCTCTGATGCGTCCATGAGCCATCCTCGTGATCCCAAGAATTCTGCGTCATCGTCTGCTGCCTCAGAGCCTCCGCCCCCTCCGCCCCCTCCAGTTGCAGAAGAGGTGAAGGAAGACCCAAATAATACTCCTCCGGTCGCGTCTTCTGGTGTTCCTGCTCCTTATATGGCCACTCCCTCCTTCAGGAGCCCAACTTACACTGCACCTCCATTTCATACCCATGCGTTCTTCACTGCACTAGAGAAGACATTTCCTGAACAGACAGCGCGGAGTCTCATGCGTGCCACTCGAGCCCTGCTTGTCGACCGCATTGGACGGGTGCGTAGGGAAGGCCTGACTATGAAAGACCTGGACAATGTATGTCGGATTGTACGTTGTGTCGCGTGCTATTTATTAAGACCAGACCTAGCAAGCGTATCTTTTCCGTGCCGCCCTTTCTGAGCTCCGAGCAGAGATTACCATGTCTACAAAGAACGACTCAGCGGCCATAAGAGCCGCAACCTCAGCGCTTCGCAGAGAGGTTGATCGGCTGGATGTCAAGATGAAGGAAGATATTGGGAACCTCAAGCATGAGTACGTTTGACCTCAGCAATTTGGAACGTTCTCATATCCTGATTTCTTCAGAATACAGATGGAATTGGACAGCAGGAAGAACGAGGCGAAGGCGGATTTCAAGCAGCAGGACATCAAGATAGAAGTAAGTGATGTGATGCACCCAGTCGTCGAACTTTTCCTCTGACCTTGCCACCGCTCAGGAATTGCTGAACAAGGCTATTGTCAATGTCAGTGATCTGCGGACGGACGTGGAAGAGATCAAATGGGACACCATGAGGAAGGTGGTCCGTAAGTGCCTATTTCCCTACGAACTCAGTTACTTCGATCTGATTGTCTTGACAGTGACACTTTCTGCCTTTGTCCTTGCCATAATTATCACGATGGAAGTTCAGCCACATCCTAAACCAAAGGGACCAGCACCTCCACCGACACGACCTGATGTCAATATACCAACGGAAGGATTAGAGCGGACGGAGTGGGTGACATAGACATTTAGAAAATCCAAAATGCCACTTCCTTCAATACAACATATATTACAGATTTGTATTACAACTGTACACCATGGAACCACATCTAGCCACACAGAGGAGCAAAAAAGAGGAGACTGACAACCTCTATTTGACATCTAGTTTCTGGAGCTTGGCGGCCAATTCCTCAGGGGTGTTATTGGCGTTCTCTGTTGATTTCACCGCATCCTTCGTCGATGGACTGTCCGCCTTCGCAGTCGCAGCTGGCGCTGTAGATGGCTTCGCAAGGTCTTCATCGTCATCCCAATCGTCTGGAACATCTGCTGCTTCAGCCTTTTCCTTCTCTCTCTTCTCTTTCCGCTTCGCATTCTTCTTGGCGCTCTTGGTCATGGGCTTCGCGCCATTGGCGCCTGAAGATGCGGTACCAGTAGGTGGAGGGGCCCAGCCAATTATGTGGCCCTTTGGAAGGGCATTGGCGTCCATCTGGGCTTGTTTAGTGCCCCGAAAGCGACGAACATCCTCCTGCGGGGTGAAACCCGGACGAATCTTGATCTGCTTGCGGACGCTGAAGTAAGATGGTGATCGTGTATCCTAATGAACGGCGAAATGGGAAAGAGACGTACGTCCCATCTGGTCTGCGCGACTCTGGGATGACGCGCTCTAGGGTATGGGGGTCGACGATGATGCCAGCAGCGGTCTTCTCAGGATTCACGGGTGGGCGGGACATTGGTATCAGGCAGAGTGAGTGAGCGTGCGGACTTTGAATTGGCACAATCTATTCTCGGACGCTCTGCACTTTCGCACTCGACATGCGCTACGCCGTCTTCGTCACTGGCCCTGCAGGCGCCGGCAAATCCACCTTCACCGCTGCCTTCCTTAACCACCTCAAAGTATCAAAGCGCACCGCTCATCTGGTCAATCTTGATCCCGCTGCGGTACCCACCAGCTTCGAGGTCGAACCCATCATCGACATCAAAGACCTCGTTAGTCTTGAAGATGTCATGACCGAGCTCGAGTACGGTCCCAATGGCGGACTCGTCTACTGTTTTGAGTGAGTGAGTGCTTTCGTTGATGTATGCTTCCCGTAAGACGAACACCGATCATTTGACACTAGATATCTCATGCAAAATATGGATTGGCTTGAGGAAGAACTTGGTGGCTATGAGGACGAATATCTCATTTTTGACTGCCCAGGTATGTGGAGGTCCGAAACTACCTATTACTCTGTGTCTTCATCACTTTTTCGTAGGCCAGATCGAGCTCTACACTCACCATCCTTTTCTGCCGACTCTTACACATAATCTGCAAAGGATGGGCATGCGCGTCTGCGCGACCTATCTAATAGAGTCGCAATTCATGGAGGACCGTTATAAATTTTTTAGGTCAGACCTCTGATATCTACATATGCTCGTGTGCTCACAATTCGTAAAGCGGTGTCCTATCAGCCATGTCTGCCATGGTCAATCTTGAAATTCCGTGGATCAATATAATGTCTAAGATGGACCTGGTGACTGCAAACCCTGAAGATGAATCGGGAGGCGCACGGAATGGTCCCCGCCTCAGAAAGGATATTGCAAGGTAGCTTTCCATCAATTCCGCATCGGCGGCCGTTACCTAACTTTTCTGCAATCGCAACACAGGTATCTGGATCCTGATCCACTGTTACTCGCGACGCGGAGGAACCAAGAAGGAAATAAAGAGAACCCACGCTTTCATGCTCTGAACCAAGCCATAGTACAGCTGGTAAGCTCCCCACCTTGGCACGAAATCCTCATAGCCATGAACCTAATATCTTTACGCTTAATAGATTGAGGATCATCCTCTAGTGTCGTTCCTGCCCCTAAATCTCACGGATCCTGATTCATTGGAGACAGTGATCAGTCATATTGACTTCACAATGCAGTATGGGGAAGATGAAGAGCCCAAAGAGGTATGCGTCAACCAGAATTCCTCATATTCCGTGATATCTAACCAAATTCTTCTAGCCCCATGACCTTGATGAAGGTGACTTCCAGGAGCTGGAGTAGTTGGGCGGTATTCGGAGTGGGGAGGTGTCCAATGCAAATTCAATACTAATCTTGCAGTGCCAAACCTCGATTTATCTTATCACAAGACTATTACTGTATCGCTTAGACAAATTGTTTATGAAACTTGATCCGGAGTGACCGCGGCACCTTTCTGTCTGCAGTTCATCTCGCACTTGATCTCTCATTCGCCTTTCCGTCCTTATAAACGTCAATACACCCTCACGAAATTCCTTCAAGACTCGCCACGTACAAGCCATGAGCTACTACCCATCTCAAGCTGGTTATGCTACAAGCCAACCCGTCGCGTACATGCCAAGCGCGGCCGGGTATGCCCAACCAGCGTATGGAATGGCAGGTAGCTACGTCCAACCTGGCGGTGTCATGTACGTACCTTCCTATAGCAGTGGATACAGACGCAGACGTAGACGCCACCACTATTATAATGATTACAGAGCTCCCCAAGTCGCGACGACCGTCGGTGCACCTGTAGTCGTGGTTCGTTTTCCCCACTTCTCTCACCAGCGTCTTTAGATGCTAACTTTGCGAACAGCAACCAAGCTATGGATATGGAGGACACCACCATCACTATCACTACAACACACTCGGGGCGCGCATTCGCCGATTTTTCGGTCTGGCGCCTAGCAATGGCATTCGATACAAATCTGACCGAGGCACATGGGGTTTCATGGGCTATTCCCGCCGGCAAAGATACATTGACCCTCGAACAGGAGGAGAAGTTGACAGACAAGGCCGCCCAGTTTACAGGGTATGAAACGACAATATGCGAACTTAGATGACGATACCCTCATGCCATTCCCATACCGTAATGCATGCTGTCTACATGCTCCTTCCTATCACCAACAACTTCCTACGACAAATGATCCTGACGATCGCGACTGCTGCCATGTATTCATTAATTTATTTTTCTCTTCCTCTGTACACTCAGCTCTACCATTGCGCCTGTATCAGTACATAGTTGTAAATTTCGTTACTTTTCAATTCGTCCAGAGCCTGTAATTTGTCGTATGGAAGCAATATGAAGTATTGTATGGGAATATTATACAAGCTCTCTACAGAATATTCCGGGATTACCAGACAATGGTGAATTATGAGGCAGTATGAGGGCAAAGTCGGGAAACACATGAAACTGGAGGGTATGATGACTAGAAAGGTGTAGGGTGGTATTATCAGCGTGTAAAGCTATTTATGATGGAGAGTCGCAAAGAAAAACAGAGCATTCACAAACGGCGGCAGCATCCGCAGCTCAGCTCAATCCTCAAGCATGGCCTGATCGTCTTCAAGCCTTGCGGCCTCATGCTTCATTTTATAGGCTTCCGTCCAGAGGGCTATTTGCTCCTGGATAACTTTCACTGTGTCGATAATCGCCTTGCGTGCTTTCAATTGCGCAGGGTCATCCCGTACTCCTTCCCAGAGGACAGCCAAGCTCACTTCAATCTGTAAGCCATTGTCAACGATGAGGGGGAGTTGATGTAGAAATCAAACGAACCTTTTTCGCCAATTCGGACATGGCGTCGTCCAGAGTCGCCCCAATAGCATCAGCCGCTTTGGTCAATCGACCTAATACGACGTCGGCGCCATCATCGAATATGTCGTCCTTACAATCGTCCACGTAACGACGGAAATATGCCTGCGAATAGAGGTTAAAAAGAGATCAATCCTAGAATGTATTTTTACTGACCTTTTGACGAGCCACACTGCCAGTGCCGCGCTCAAGCATGGCCGTGTCATAACCTTCAGTGAGCTGCGCCTGCACATGAGGTGCCATACATCTCGATACCTCCTTTTGCTCCCTGTTCATCGTCTCCTTTACGAGCTCCACAGTCTTCGCCAAAGCTATGCGTGCCTCTTCAGTGCATACTTCGCCTTGCGCCCGTGCACGATCCTTAAGACCCGATGCCGCTGATTCTTCAACCTCTTTGACGAGCGCATTAATTGCGGCAATCATCGTAGTCTGGAAAGGTCCGAACAAGTCTGATTCGAATACCTTGCCCCAGGAGTGAGCTATGTTGCGCGTGAAAGGGTTGATCAGCTCGACATTCAGGTCGCGACGCCACGATCCGTAGCGACGGAGTGCTGAACAACAGTGAGATAGAACCGATACTTTAGCAGTGTCGAACTTTGGTTCAACTCACTAGCTCTGTATGTTGCCCAATGCATTGAAGAAGTAAACTCATCTAATGTTGTCAAGGCAGCATCCGCGGCCTAGTAGATCGGTCATTAGCGAGAAAGGTCAATTTATAGGAGTGGTACACATATACTTACATTTGCCGCCCCTACTTTACATTTATCTTCGAGTCCGTCTTTGAACTTTTGTTGTAGATCGTGGACATATTCGTCATTTAATCGAACAAATTCCTGCAAGAAACGTTAGTACTACATAGCGTACATTAAGAAAAAAGCACACACAGTGCAAAGTCGATCTGCGATCCCAGTGGGTTGGCCATGTGGGTCTACCTTGAGCACAGGTTTGGCAAAGTTATACAGCCCGGCTCCGAGACCGCCACCTAATCCGTCTATGATAGTATCCAACGGGTCGATGGCATCTTGCGGATCCGGAGTGTTATAGAAACCTCGGGATTCCCATTTTTCTCGTAGGGCTTCTCGGTCAATTGCTGTAACATCACCAATTCCTTGCACGTAGGATTGTATAGATTGCGCGAATGCTTTGATTTGCGTCAAAAATGTCCTCGCAGAGCGCTCGCGAGATGCAATAGTTAATTGGTGACACCACTTCTGGAGGGCTGGGATACCAGTATCTTCAACGTTCGAAAAGCATGAAGCGCCTCCATCTCCTTTTACTTGACCTAGAAAGAAGAACTATTAAGCGCGAACATTTAGAGCTGTCGACGAGGATACCTTTCAATCTGACGTAGTCACGGCTCGAGCAAGTAAACACAGGAAGGTCGATTTTATTGTAATCTGACAGAAAATAAGGTCCCCGTGCGAGGTGATAGATGGTAGAGACATACCGCGCAGATTGTTGTTTGGATTGAAGTTTTCGGGATCTCGTTCCTCTGCCGCAGCATCTGTTCCAGAAATCAATGAGTCTTTCAGTAAGAGCATAGATCAAATCGGTACCATCCAAATCCTTTAGACCGACCCGGAAATCTTCTTTCAAGACATCACGAGAGAACTGAGCGGACAGAGGTCAGAAGTGGCGACAAGCCTTCAGTCTTCAACACACCTCGGAGCGTTTCAAAGAGCAGAAAGCATTCTTCTCCTTCTGCACCTTTGCCAAAGCCTTTTCAAGAGACGACAACGAGTCGCCAGCGTCTTTTTTTGAAGTACGAGCCCCGTTAAGTTGTTCACGCAACGCTTTGATTGAATTTTTGGCCTCCTTGATCTTCTCTTTCAAATCCTCGGCGGTAACCTCGTTCATCTCCTCTTCTTCTTCTTCTTCGCTTTCATTAGATTCGTGCTCTTCTTCGGAGGCATTAGCGGAATCGTATTCATTGTCCGATACATCCTCGCTGCAATCCGTGCTGTCCCCACTATCGGAATCAGTGTCCAGTTCATCGTCACTGGTATTAGCGCGTTTCTTTTTGGGTGAGTCCTTTCTCCCTCCAAATGAACTCTTTCTCTTTTTGCCCCGGGACAGATGTTTCTTTTTCTTCAGAGTGGGGACAAAGGTATCCCCATTCTCTATCGCTTCAAGATGGTTTTCGAATTCCCGGATCTCCTCCCGTTTCTCCTTCAATTCAGCCTCGATATCTATGATGGAAAGTACGATGCAGCTGTGAGTATATAGGCTGAAGGGACAAGGTTTTACCTTTGGCGGTTTTTTCTGCTTGTCGCTTGACTTTCTTGGCTTCAGAAATTTCCTCAAGGTGACGATCCAAGCGATCCTCAATGTCCACTAGTACTGGTTCATCCTCAAGTCGAAGCGCCCTTATGACCTCGGAGCATGATATGTCGTCGCATTTACTCGCTGACGTAGCACAGTTAACGATATCCGCACGGTGAAAAATGACTCCTACCAATGAACGTGATGGCGTGATCGTCATAACTAGCAAGAAATGAGACGAATTTCCGTGTAGAAACAATGCTACTTACTTTCCGTCTGGAAGCAGTCAGATAGATTGAGACTTCAGCAAGGAGTTGTTCCATGATGATATACACTAACCCACTGGAAGATATTAGAAAGCGGGCATACAACAACAAAGCAGGACTTACTCATTAACTGCATTTTAAATGCGTCGCCGAGCAGATCTGAGTTTTGTTCAAATTACAGATGAGAATATCGTGGAGCAATGACACTTCGGGTAACATGCCTCTTGCTGTTTTGTCATCTACAGCTCTGGTGATTGGAGCCAGAATCCAAATGCAATTGCACTTTTTCATATAATCTTTAGCGATATTGTTTCTTGCAGCGTTGGCGTCCGCCACACCTACAGGAATTATCGGTGAGCCTCTTAGCAAGACCGAGACAAGCAATAATACCAGGAAGATCAACCAGCACAGCACCAGTTGACAAAGCCTCAGCGCGACACCGGACACTGACTAGCCTTATGAGTGGCCATAGGGCAGGCGCATCTTCATCTTGAGTTCCTGACTTGGTATTTTTGGTTGGCATTCCAGCACTTTTTCGTACTTTGTCCATAAGGCTAGGTTCTTTCGGCTTTTCCTTTGTATCCTTTTTGCCGCGCTTCTGGTCCTTGGAGTCAATGTATTTGGCTATTTCTTTCGCAAAAGATTTGGAATCCTTTGCACTGATCACCTTTGTAGTGCCAAGGATGCGGGAGATCTCTACATTGCGGGTAAGCTTGTGGGTCATTATCACCTTACCGCACTCACGCTGATCGTAGCCCAGAATCTGGTCAACATTCATCTTTACAAGGTCTTCCTGGCTGATTCTGGGATAGACCGCATGAACCTGAATAGCCCATTAACGGAATTCTATGCGATTTTGACCTCATTTATATTACCTTTGACCAAGCTACCCCAGAATCACTTTTCAAGTCAGTGAATCGCTTGATGTTACCATCTTCATCGACTAGGTCATGAAGAAGAACAGATAATTCCGCTCTCCACTCTGCTTCCGACAGAAACGATATGTCGGCATCGATCGTAGGTTTGTTGTGATAGGACAACTCCGTTACGACCGCAGTGCATGCTAAAAATCGATGTAATCGATGCAAGATTAGTAAAAGATCTTGGCTTACCTCGCATCCCACTGGTTGGCACTACATTATCTAAATTTGATTTAATAAGGGCTCAAAAATATGGCGATGTCTGAGACCGACCATCCAGAACTGCGTTGAGGATAGACGACTTCCCGGCGCCAGTTGCTTGAAAGAAATCAGTTCTGTCCTGATGAGATAGACCAGGATACCTACCACCACAGACGGCTATGAGAGTTCTTGGCGAACCCTGGCTTTCAAGGCTGAGATGCTAATTTTAGTATGGTTCGAAAGAATGCCCAATCTCACCTACTTTGCGACATCACGATTCCATACTTCCTTCCTGAGCTTGCTACCAAGTTCCAGCTGCTTAAGTTTCTCCTTCAAAGCCTTGACCATGCCCAGGCCTGCTTCAATTGCATTTTCAGGTGTGGGTGCTATCTCTTCAGCATTGACGTATGTCGTAAATAACTTCGGCGTCTCCTCTGTGGCTCTATCTTCTTGAATTTTGGGCTTCTCCTCTGCTTTCGAAATTTGAGTAACACGCGTAAATGTCTCGTCGTGGTGGGCTGAGGAAGGGACGATGTTCTTCTCTGCGTACTCAGGCACGGGAAGTCCACGGTCCAGAAACTCGACACGAATAGTGTGGTAAAGTGACGTCCAAGTATAAGGATGGAATAGTGCTCACTATACGTGCAGGATCAATCTGCTCTTCCTTGACCGCGTAATTATGAGACGTTGAGGGTAGTTCCACTTCCCTGGGCTCCGCCTTCACCCCGGTGAAGAACTAGTAGACAAGTCAACGCGATTCAGAAAGGATTTCACGCGTCCAGTAGTTGAAAGAAGCATACTGTTTGGGATGTCATAATCGAGATCGCCTCTTCGGCCAGAAATGGGTACGTGTGATAGTATAATACAGCCTAGAGGAGACAGAGTGGCGGTACCAAGTAGAGAAACAAGGATATCCTAAAACGAACAGTGACAGGTCATCACATTATGATTCAGCGCGTTTATGCGCACAGGATCAGGTGACAAAACAATGGGCTGTGACATGTCGCGTCTGGCAGTGGCTGTGACTTTTGGGTCGGAGCCACGACTTGGCCACGACAACCAAGAGTTTGCGCCACGCCGCAAAGTAGGATGCAGCTAATAGTTACACGTTGGCGGAGGTCGCTTATGTATAGCTGATTATCCAACATCTCATTGTGACAGGATATGTATATATTGTACACTTTTCATTCAATATCTCATTCCGCAACTAAAGCCTTTGGGGCAACCAGTGATTCCGGTTCATTAAAACCGCGACCTCGGCCTCTGCATGCGACAACGGCTGAAGCTGAAGGCTTGATGGGTGGCCCTGCATAGAATCAAGACCATAAAGAAGGCAGGGACCCTGATAGAATCCTATGCAGTCATTCCAATCATCGTTTTGATGGCCATCTTCCTCTTGTACGTCGGGA
>NHYE01005487.1:0-34784 GCA_002938385.1 Gymnopilus dilepis | reverse complement strand
GACGACTCCTCCTTCTCCTTGCGCACGGAGAGCTCGGAGAGCAGCTCGCGGCGGCGCGCGACGAGCGCGCGCCGCAGCGAGAGGGCTTTGCGCTCGGCGGCGATGGCGGTGAGGAGGGTGGTGAGTTTCGTGGACTGTTCTTCGGGGGTGAGAGAGGGCGTGGTGGGCGGCTCGATTAGGGAGAGGGTGGAGTGCAGACACTCCGCGACGCGGCTCAGTCTCGTCCTCACCAACTCCGCCGTGGAAGGCTGCACGGCGGTCTCCTTCTGCGCCGCCGCCGCCGCGGCGCTCGTCGACGCCACAGGCTGCGCCAAGGAAGACGACGACGCGGACGCCTGCTCGTCCATCGTCGACGCGAAGGGGTCGTCGACGAAGCTGATCGAGCCCTCTTTGTGGTCGACGCGCACGGCGAGCTCGCCCCGGCGCGCACAGCCCATGATGTACGCCTCGACTTGTTCGTCGTCGAATGTCTTCTTGTCTTTATCCTTCCTCTCTTGCCCCTCTTCTCCTTCGCCTTCAGCAGCATCAATCCCCAACTCGGCATCCCGAAGGGGCTTGACCAACTCGAGCAAATTGCTGATCTTAATTGTCGAGTAGACTTGAGAAAGCTGGGAGAGCAGGCGCGAGAGCAAGGCGCGCTGGAGGAGCGGGAGATAGGACGCGTACGCGCTGTCCTTGGAGAGGGTCTGCAGGAGCGGGGCGACCGAGGCGCAGAGCGTGAGCGGGTCGAATGTGACTTGCAGGATGTTGTACAGGTCTTTGACGGGCGCGGGGGAGAGCTTGAGGACGTCACGTGCGAGCTAGGTAAAATAAAAGCAAAAAGAAAAGAAAAGAAAAGAAATAGGAAATTAGTATCCGCAGCAGAAAGGCAAAAAGAAGAAAACGACCCACAGCATCCTTGAGCAACCCCGACCTAGTCGGCATCCTCGACAGCCCCAACAGCGCCGTCAGCCTCGCATTCTTCCCCTTCAGCTCCTCGCTCTCCTCCACCTGCACCAGCCCCACCGGCACCGCCAACGCACTGACCAGCACCTGCCCCGCCAGCCGCCTCATCTCCTCCTCCCCCCTGCCCCCCATGCTCGTCACCACCGCATAGTACCGACTCCACGCCGCCGCGTGATACAGCGCATTCCCACTCATCAAAAAAATCTTGGTCAATTTTTCATAGTACCCCGCCATCATTGCGGGCCGCGGGGCCTTCTTCGCCATGGTGAGCAGGTTGTGCACGTCCTCGACGGAGCGGAAGGCCTCTTGCCAGAGCTCGAGCTCGACCGAGGTGTTGAGCTGGGCGAAGCGCGTGTCGAGGTGGTGTTGGAGGGTGTCGGGGTCGGAGAGGTTGATGGAGTGCGTTTGGTGCGCGTATTTGGCGACGTTGGAGAGGTGCAGGCGGAGGGTTTCGCAGAGACGGCGGAATTCGACTTTGCGTTGGTGTTTGAGGCAGAATTTGAAGGCTTGTTGGGCGACTTGCTGTTGGCGATAAGATGGTTAGCATTGTGTCGGTAGATGACGTGATGAATGGATGAAATGAAAAGTGATGCGCCGCATGCCACGACACAGCGGAGCAAAGGTGGATGCCAAAAATTCAACAAAAAAAGCAAAAAAAGCAACAAACCTGGTAGATCGCCTCGAGTCTTGCATTATTCTTCAACGTCTCCAACGACGTCCTATAGCTCTCCCACAAAAACTTGAGCCACGGCGTGACCAACGCCCGATCCGTGCGGTCCCTGCTCTGGTCCCCACTAACCGCGCCCAACAAAATACTCTCCGGCGTCTCACTCGCCTCCAGATCATCCACCGCACTAAGTACTCCCTCAGCCGAAGGTGCCCCCAGTCCCGCCTTCTCCCTCTCCTCCGCCCTTTCCTTCTCCCCCTTCCGCGCAGCCTCATCCGCCTTCTCCTGCGCCTCCCTCACCTTCTCCTCCGCGAGCCCCAAAAAGCGCTGAATCACACTCTCAATGCTCTGCACGCTCGTGTTCTGCGCGATATTTTTATACTGCATCAGCCCCTCTTTCGCCGTGCGCCCCTTGCGCATGTCCACGCAGAGCTCGATGAAGCGGTGCATGATGGGCTCGAGGGATGTGAGCGGGGTGGAGCGGAAGCGCTTGGAGGAGAACATCTCGGTGAGGGATTGGAGGGCGGCGTGCGTTTGCCCGACGGAGACGAGGCCTTCGGCTTGTTTGAGCACGGTTTCGGGTTTTGAGAAGGGCGCCATGGTGGGTGCTGGCCGAGCGAAGCGAGGTGGGGGTAGCAGGGCGAGGCCGGTTAGCAGGCGGGTGAGGGTGGGCGTAGCGAACAAGATACAACGAGACGAGTAGATCGTAGCCAGGAGAGAGCCGCAGCAAAAGAAAAGAGCAAAAAAGACACATCAGCCCACCACCCTCCAACCACAACCCCCCACACAAAAATCAACCACTCACAACGAATACGAGTTCAAATCTGACAAACTCGTTTATCGGCGCCTTAAGGTTGTAGACTGAGCCGTCTTGCTTCGATACAGGAATCGAGCAGCGATGAGGACGACGATGTCGATGAGGACGATGATGATGGGCGTGAGGTGGTCACAGCTGAAAAATTAGGTTTTGGTTTAGGGCAGGTCTGACCATGTGGGCCGTCATCGGTTCATGATCACTGCCACCAGTTGATGTTGACTCGGGTCGGGCCCGCATCCGGACTGGCCCTTACTGCGGAAAGGGACCTCTTCGTCTTCGTCTTCGACTTTCCACCGCATTTCTTTCTCGACGATTGTGATCCATCATCTCGATCAGAAGTTTTGCCTGGTACCCTGTGGCATTGACATGTCAGACTCAAGACGAGGATGATATCTGCCAGTGGAGAAATCGATCTCAGGTTCTCAGTAGCTTGTCGAGGGAACGACTCTAACTCTTTACTGTGAACCGTTGATAATTGTTGCGTTAGGTTCAACTAAGTACTCAACTTGAAGTACGGAGAGTTTTCCGAGTCTTTTCTGGTCCGACTACATGTCACGCGCGCATGTCACGAGCCAAAAAAAATCCGGGTTGAATGTTACAGTTCAGATGTAGGTTTACCGTTTCACTTCATGGTCTGTTCCCTCGTCTTCGAGACTTCACTCATATAAATATCAAACAGCAAATTCAAACTATCAATCTCTCGTACTACTCTCAGGGTAGCGCTGGCCATCACATTCAAGACCGTTATCGGTGAAAGGACCTCAGCTTCGAAATTCAAGTACATAAACGGCGCGGCGCTTGCAGACATTCCATGCTGATATGCTCCATGATGCATGATGGACCGCTCGTCTGCCCTTGGCTCATGCGGATGCATGGCGCGATTATGCTGTGAAGGTGCTTCGATCTAGATCTGGGACCGCAACCGTCAATCTCCGGGTCTGACAGACTGCCTCGCTCGCAGAAACCACTCATTCACGAGTTGACTAGTACCTAGTACCTCTTGCGATGTTGCCACTATGGCATGCATATGTATCTCTGGTCACAGGCCCGGGACTTCTCGTCGGGGCAATTCCTTACAGTGGCTGGGATATATAGAGTATAAGTATCGCCTTTGCGTCAGATGGTCTGTTCCGCGCTCCTCGTTGCGTTGCCTTCTTTGACTGTGCCGATGCCAGCTGCAGCATATCTTATACGAGTATTACTCCCAAGTAATCCGACAACTGGACTCGAATTAAAAATTGCCATTTTGATTTCAATTTTCAAATTTCCTTTGCGATTTGATTTGTGTTGGCCAGCATGGCTTATGTTGGGGCAAGGATGGCGCTTTTTGTCGAGGCCCTTTCATCCCTGAAGGGGTGACTATCTCTTCGAGCAAGGGAAGTCGTTAGATGGACGGACTTCATACCCCATGTATTTGGATAGCTATATTGATATAGTATGAATACTATACACATGGCACTGTAACGGCATATGCCACCAACCAAAGGCGTCGTGTCTTTCTTCACGATGATGGCTCGAACACCTTGCCTTACTTCATGTAAGAGGTCAATATACGAACAACTTGCTCATAAGCACTACCATTTCTGACAGATAATTATAAGGACGCGTTCCAAAAGGGCCAGCTTCACAATGATTGTAGCAGCGTCAGAAAGTTGTCTACACCTTTCCGCGTGTGTACATGCATATGAGTCATACTTCTGTGCAGATATCTGACCGAAGTTCGTGCCCTCGTGTCTCGATGATGAAGTTGGCCGTCAACAAGTCCTCTACGCCATTTCATCAGACAAATAATCGCTGTCGCTCGTCACCGCCTCTGCCCCAGCACTGAACGTGAACTCGACGGTCTGACTGGCCCTCAGCCGCGGAAACGCATGCTGCCCGATCCAAGTGAGACTCGGCCTTGTATCGTCCAGTTCCGAGTCCGACTCTGACTCCCAATATCCCCCGTCAACGATGACCTCCACCTCTTTGAGATTGCGGAACGCCGCTCTGGGATTGCATGTGCCGCTGGCGGTAATGTTGTCCATGAGCACGGTGTCGAGCTTCGACCACTGGGCTATGTCGAGGTTTAGCTCCGCTCGAGTGGGCTTGTTCTCAAGAATGTTGATAGTGAGTCTCTGTAAGCCAAGAGGAGTCCCGCCAAGCTTCATTTCGGAGCGGCGCGCAAGACTGGCCAGCTCGTTGGTGAAGGAAAAGTAGGGATCGTCTTCGGGTCTAGCCAAATCTAGAACGATTTCTATGCATTTGAGAGATCGCAAAGAAGACGCATTGAGATTGGCTGACAGGACTCTGCTCGTGTAGTAAGTAACTCCGTAGTGATTTGATTCTGAAGCGACGAAGAAGATATAGTGAATGGAAAATAGTGAATCGTAACAAAGCTCTGACCTTTAAGAGATAAAAATTCCAAGCACTGCGTGGTCATCAAAATATACCCGATCAAGGGCACTGTGGCTACTTCCTTGCTCATATCATCGCCAAGGTCTTTGTCAGAGATGTAGAGGTACTTCAGTCTCGTGAAGTCGATGGGTGGCAATTTATATTTATGATCGTGTAGCGCGGTTTCAATGATCTCGTCCGATTCAGATTCCCTGCTTGGGTGGTCATACCAGCTCGGAATCAGGTGGCTTGCAATATATTCTGGCTCGCAGTCGTGCATCTCGAAGCGCTCCAACTGGGCTCCGGGAGGAGGATCAACGGGCGATGTCGCGGAATATATTCCGTCAGTATCAGCAGCCTCAAGGATCAACGACTTCAAGGTCGGCTTCAACCAGCCCGTGGGGCGCCAGTATGATGCTGGCATATTGTAGACGCCGTGCAGCCCAAGCTCCACTAGGGGGTTTGACGAAATGAATGCAGTTACTGCGTCTACAAAATGATCGTCTAGTTTCTCGAAGTCGCTGGCTTCAAAATGGAAGACTTGGACCCCTTGGCCCGAGAGAAGGTCAAAAACCAAGGTGAGTGGTGGCTCACATGCACACCCAGTCTGCGCACATGCTGTTTACCATGAATCAATAATTGTAATACTGCTATAGGCATTCATTTCGACCACACCTTCATGATCACCAGTCGGATCGTAATCGTACCGCAAAACCTTGACGTCGGACTTGACGGACTCCCTCGACTTCACAATTTCCGCGAACGCGAGTATGCGTGGATTATCATCCCCCCTGACCGAGATGTCGCGGAAGATGTACTTTCTGCTGACCGCAGCCAAGGTACGGCAGACGAGACTGCATCTCCTGACGTCGGCCAGGTAGGCGTTAGTTGTTGCAGTTGACCCGGAGGACCCGATGAGAGCCGAGACTATCATATCGAGCAGCTCGACGGGGAGGTGTGTGATTGAAGGCATGTTCTTCCAAGGGAGGGTTCAAAAGTCGGTGTGCGTGGTTCCTGTCAAGTCGGATATCGCCAAAGGACGGGCTTTTAAGCCAGTCAGCTTTGGATGCCACACAAATCACAATGCATTATGTCGCTTGGGGATGACGCAGACTAAAGACTCCGTGAGGGACCTTTGAGTAACAAAGCAGGGAGGTTTGGATAGAGACCATATAGGACGTCATGCAAAAGGAAGGGGAATAAGGACTCTTTGTACTTGAGTGAGTCCAGTATCATTTGACGGTGGGGATGGTTACAACTTACAATAATTGAAGTGAACGTTTCGGAGACCTGGTCCAGATCGTTGGGTTTAGGGCAGGCGATGTGTCTCAACGATTGGATGACACGTTTGACCAAGGTGGAGAGAGAGGGTAGGAAGGTAGGTTATGGTTTCCGGGGAGGTCTAGATGATTCATTCTCGGGAACATTATTCCATTCTAGTTCTTGCATAAATGAACTGATTCTCATAAAGCTATACAGACATCTGGCCAAGGTTCATATCACTGTACCACGCTACGCATCTCTCGTAACTACATGACACCGAATTGCAGCGAAGTGACAAAGACACAGCGTTAATGAAGATTAATAGGGATACTGTGAATGGTTCCACCCACCGTGTCATCAGTCGTAGATCGCTGGTGTACGAGAACTTGACAGTCGGACTAGCCTGCAGCCGCGGAAACGCGACCTTCCCAATCGAACTCAGGTTATCCAGTATCTCAGCCCTTCCTTCCTCGTCCTCGGCCAACGCGTCCACATATCTTACCTCGACTGTGAAATCCACGTTCCTCAGATTGCGAAACGCAGCTTTGAGGTGGGAGCACGCCCCTTTGGCTGCCAAGTCGCCGTCGTCCATGAGCGCGGTGTCGAGCTGGGACCATTCAGCTGCTTCGGGTAGTTCCACCTCGTCAGAGATGATGACCTTGATGGTGAGGGTTTGGAGGCCGAGAGGTGTCCCGTTGAATTCGAGCTCGGAGAGGCGCGCGAGGTTGGTCAGTTCATCCGTGAATGAGAAGTAGGGGTCGTCATCCGGTTCAGACACGTTCAAGATGACTTCCAGGTGTTTTAGGGATCGGAAAGATGATGGTGAGATACTGGATGACAGGACTTTGCTGGTGTAGAACAGAGCTTCATCGTAGTTTGATTCTAGAACGACATTAGAATATCAGAAGCGAGTGGATGCAAAGACCACGAACAAACTCTGACCTTCTAGAGATAGATATTCCAAGCACTGTGTAGTCTCCAGAATAAATCCAATCAAGTTTACAGCAGCATCTGACTTGTCTGATCTATCATCACGAACGTCATCGTCCGAGATGCGAAAATACTTGAGCTGTGTAAAGTCAATGGGCACCAGACGAGCCTGCTCCAGAGCTGCGTTATTATCACCATCGTCACCACAACCATCCCTATCTGCCGCTGAGCGCCGACTCGGAAACTCATAGCCAGGGGCAGTCAAATGGCCCTCGAGCAGCTCCAGATAGCAATTGCGCACCTCAAACCGCTCGAGTCTGGCTCTGGGTGCACCTCCACCAGTCGGGCTCTCCCAACAAACGCCGTCCACATCGGCGTAGTCTAGGATGAGCGCCTTTAGCGTCGGCTGCAGCCAGCCCGGCGTCGGCGAGTGCGCCGGCTCGGGGCTCAAGTACCGTTCGGGCATATCGATCATGTTGTGCAGCCTGAGCGACACGAGGGGATTGGAGATGATGAGGGCGGTCGCTGCGTCGAGGAGGGGCGGGTGAAGTTTCCAGAATTCGTTGCTGGTGAAATGGAAGGTATCTATGCGTTGGTGGGAGAGAAGGTCGAGGATGAGCGTGAGCGGTGGCTCGTGGGTAGGAGTGGGCTTGTCTGCTGTGGGTTTTGGATCAAGCAATTATTGTCAGTGCGCTGCTTTCGGTCCTCATGTTGAGAGACGTCCTTACGATCTGCATCGTACCGCAGAATCCTGACATCCTCCTTGATAGACTCCCTTGATTTCACAAGCTCCTCAAACGCGAGGATGCGTGCTTTGTCGATTGCCTTCACTGAGATGTCGCGGAAGATGTACTTTCTACAAACTGCGCTCAGACGGCGGCAGATGAGAGCACACCCTCTGACGTCCTTCAGATAGACATTGGTGTCACTGTTTGCGTGTGAAGGTTCGATGAGAGCTGAAAAGATTAAATCGAGGAGCTCGATGGGCAGCTGGGTGATTGGACACTTGGGTTCGGGGAAGAGCTGCGGAGTCGATGTGGTGGCATGTAGAGGCGTTGGCATCGTTGGAAGAGATTGATTAGGTAGTAGGTAGAAAGACTTTCAGGCCACTTCTCATCAAAGGACGGTCTTTTGAGCCATTTTGACTGTACCACAAGGTACGTTATGCCACTCGTCGCTTGGGAATAACGCAGACTAAATATTCCGTCATCGATCTTTGAGGAACAAAGCAGTGAGGTCCAGATAGAGATCCACATAGGATGCCATGTCGGCCGTTCAATACAGACGATGGTGGCGGTTACAATTGAAGTCGAGGGCAGATTGGGTTTAGGGCAGGCGATGTGCTCCTGTATAACGCGTTTAACGCGTATTCGATATTTCTTTCTCTCATCTGCTCTTCCACCAACCGTGACTTTGCAGGTCGTTGCACAATATTACATAAAGCATTCATCGGTGACTAGAGAGTGCAATTAAGTACTATAAAGTCCTGTCCTTCGTTCGTACGTCGCCTAAGCAAAACTCCAAGCCCAGATCTGATTCGCATCCCCAGAGCACTGCCAAATCTGCAGTACATTCTGATTGGTCTTGTCCCCGTTCGTCAGGTCCAAGCAAAATTCAGTAAACTCGATGTTAATGACCTCAGGAATGAGGGTGTGCGACCAGGTCTGTTGTGTTAGGCCGCTGAAGCACTGCCAGATCTTCATCTTGAGGCCGTTCGTCCCTGTTTTACAATATCAAAATATTGAATTCATGATCTCATAGTATGGCAGAAGACTATACTTACACGTTGAAGGATCCCCGGCATCAAGACACCACTGCGAACCATCTGCGGGGTTGATGGACACCAATGCGCTGTCGTCATTCCACTGCCACTTCTGCGAGGCAGATCCGTTGCAATCAAAGCTGAACGTTGTCTTCAGCCAGTCGAGTCACGCCAAAGAACGGAATATTCACGCACATGTCAACAGGGCTGCCGTTGGCAAAGACACCGCCCAAGATGCTCACGCACTTCGAGCTATCATTGACTGGGTGAATGTTCCTCGATGGGCCTGTGCCAACTTGAACAGCTGTTCCGAGGTATTGGATGATTGGAATGGCGCTATCCTTCAAGCAGAGCGTAAGTCGCAAGAAAATCTAGTTCACCACAAATCTCATCTACTTACAGGAGGCGTAGACAATGCCACATGCTGAACGTTGACGGTCGCCAATCCCGAGATATCACCCGGAACGGTGAATGTGTAATTTCGGAAGGTGCTGAGCATAGTGCCGACCTCCCCTTGTGCTTCGTATTGTCCTATGAAAAGAACTTCTCCTAGGTTCGCAGTGGGCACGGGGCAAGGGGATACCCCACATGCAGCGATCCCAATGACAACACTGACTTCTTCAAATCCCGCGCCCATACTCTATACGATGAGTGATCATCAAATAAATGGAAAAAAATAATGTGGGTGGACGTACTGTGCTGATAGGCTCGATGAGCTGTACTGTCATAGGCTGACCAGGAATCAGAGTGTCGAAGGGTCTGGGAGCACCGATTGACATCTGCGCCCAGGCAGTATATATGGTAGCAGCGAAGGCTATGAAGAGGAGCTGGTGTTTCATGTTTCAAGAAGGTATGTCAATCGATGGTAGGTCTTACAAGTTGGATTATGCAGCATTGCGGAAGATGAAGTTGGCTTATATACTCGTCGAAAAGCACCAAGAATCAATTCTTTTCAGTTCATTGGCAGTCGCTATATTCAGAAGAAGTCATTGGGCTGGGCCAGTGAGTCCCGGTTGAGTACGCTAAGGTCGAATGCCTCAAAAAAACCTGTTCTATTCCAGGTATGAGCAGGTTCTTCCGAGGTGGGAGGTTATACATAGACGGCCGAGACCTCAGGGCTGGCGCTCTGTCAATATCAGCCCAGTCCTTGACCTTTAAGCCGGCACTCGGACTTTCCACGCATATTTCAGGAGGGCAACGCTTTTAGGAGGTCCTTTCTGCGGCATATCGATTACACGGCTAATTTCGGTGGTGCTCAGGAGAAGGGCCATCTAGTGGAAAATTTGAATGGGCTGTTCTGGATTTGACAGGCTATCTAGAAGTTCGATACGACTCATCTCATCGGGAACATGTGCGACGGTGATCTACGGTCATGAAGTCTTCGGTGCACTTGATTCGAAGTACGTCAATGCATCTGTCTGCGTAATACATGCGAGTATAACAAGCCTGGCATCGAAACCACAAATAACAATGACCAGCGAACAGAGATTTGAGAACAATTGGAGGACCTTCGAAGAATGACATGGGTGGTCTAGACATTTAGTCGAAAGAAAGAACTTGCAAGGTCGGTCCTACAGGGCCACCCTGTTTTCCATGATGTCGAAATAATCGATCTCGTGCTCAGTCATCATGTTTTTTTCCACCTTGAACTCGAACGCAACTCCCCGACTGGTCTTCAAGCGGGGAAACGAGCGCGCCCCGATCCGGTACAGTTGTTCTTTCCAGTCTTCCACGTCGTAATCTGGTAAGCAGTTAAATTCAACCGTGATTCCTACCCTCCTAAGATTACGAAAAGCCTCCCGAGGTTGGCAAGCAGGAGTTATGGGGTAGGAATTGTCCATGAGTACTTTGTCGAGCTGGTGCCACGGCGCGGGTGCCATATTCAGTGCTGTGAGGTATGTGCTGCGGATCGTGATTTCGAGTTGTCGCAAGGCCAGGGATATATCGGTGCGAATACAGAGGCGTTCGAGATCGACCAATTCTTCGGTAAAGGAGAAGTAGGG
Organism: Gymnopilus dilepis; assembly: GCA_002938385.1. Lineage (NCBI taxonomy): Eukaryota > Fungi > Basidiomycota > Agaricomycetes > Agaricales > Galerinaceae > Gymnopilus > Gymnopilus dilepis. Next base: position 24,021 of record NHYE01005487.1, on the reverse strand, counting down.
GTCTTGCGAAGGTTGGGACATCACCAAAACAATTTCCAAGGTGGTAAGGGTCTGGAGAGACGACAGAGAGAGCTTGCTTGACAGGAGGCCGACTCCATACCGAAAATTGTCGTCGCAATTGGATTCTAACAGAAATGTCGTCAGCGTTGCAACAATGCGATGATGGTCTGAATGTATGACAGAAATACCTTCCAGAAACAAAAATTCCAAGCGCTCCGATGCCTGTAAAATGTGTTCCAAACACTCCATTGTACCGTCCCTGCTGCCGTCTTCGGTGATGCTTAGACGTTTTAACTCAGTAAAATCAAGGAGTAGCGGACGGTCATCTGACGAGGGGTCGAGGAGGCCATCTAGAGAACACCACTTGGCCTCGAAGTGATCCAGTTTTATGCTCGATATCATAGTATAATTGACCCCATCGGAAGGCCGAGTCGTTCCTACAAGCATGTCCCCTTCTCCCCGCTGCGCCATCTCGCACCTCTCATCCTGGGAAGTACTCACATTCACCAGTGTCAGTGCCTTCATAGTCGGCTTCACCCAAGTGCCTGAAGATTTGGGGTTCAGATAATATGCTGGGAATCCGGAAATGTTGTGCAGCCCGAGATGAACCAGAGGATTTGAGTGAATAAAGATAGTCAATGCCTGGATAAAAATCGACGGAACTCTTTGCAGCCATGATTGTGGACTCATATATACAAGTGTGCCGTCAAGGTCTTCAGAGCCTTCTTTAAAGTCGAGATGAAATGTTTGTACCCGTTGGTGAGAGAGGAGGTCGAGGATGAGCATGAAGGTCGGAAAATCTTCTTCCGTGAAGTTTTCCCCGTTCTTATCGAGCAGCCGTACGCTATAACGCAGTACTCTGATATCGGTCTTGATAAGAGGTCTTGATTCAACAAGCTCTTGGAACTCGATGCTGCGGTCCTCGTTATCCGAACTGACGGAGACGTCTCGGAATATGTACTTTCTGCAGAGATTAGCCCAGTCACGACAGACAAGGGTACAATTTTTCAGGTCGAGAAGACCATTTTTGGAGTGCCCCATCGATGGTTCCGCAAGAGCCGAGAATACCTCCTCGAGGAGCTCAACAGAGAGATGCATAATTGAACACCTATGCAGAGCTGTGTCGTTCAAGGTAGATGGGAGGGTCATAGCGATGGCCTGGTAGAATCAACAAGGACGGATGAGGGTGGGGAATGGGACTCGCTTGCAGCACGCCAGCATGGTCAGACTTTTATAATCAAGCCGTCCACACTATGCCATTCATTGTGACAAAGGGAGTTAGTTGCTAGGCGGATGGGAAACAACGTGTTCAGTAAATTTAAGAGACTCCCCAACGGCACTGAACTACTTAAATTGGAAAGGATCAACACGAGGTAACATGGCTTCCTTTTTGGAGCGAGATCAAAATGTTTCCTCGGAATGTTGTAGAGAGATCTCATCGAAGAATTGATCACAGGACTGTTGAGAGTGGGCCCAATCCACCTCAGACAATGTAGAAAGACCTTCGGCCCTATTTCTTTTGTTGTTCGTAGAATTACGGTTGCTTACAGCGGGGTTGCTTACGCCATTCGAAGAACCCGCTGGCCTGAGTGGGAGCGAAGAAAGTAGGTCGACAAAGAGTCGGACGATTGAGGTTGGCCCTGTTGGGCCAGATGGGTGTCCGGTCATGGTAGTTGAGTGGATGGAAGGCAGTCGCTGAACGTTGAACGTTGGTTGCCTCGTGGATAACATAACACAAACACACACACCTGTGCTAAGTACATCTTTGCAGTCTTTACCAGACAATCAAATAGCCAGATCGTCCTGTACTGCTCATTTTCATTATTGTACAAGGCGAGTCAGGCGCTGGGCAGGCGACGTTAAATAGGATTGTCTCGATTCAAGGTTGGATCAAGAGGGATTTGCAATGGCGGCTACTTTCGAACCCCGCCCCCATCAGTTTAGGGCAGGTCGTCACGAGTCGCGACTGTTATGCCATACCGCCATCATGCACCGTGCACCATGACCCATACTCTCACTATTCTATGCAAGTCCTTCTACCATCTTGATTGCCCGACTTTACCTCTTCGTGACGTCTATCACCCATGTCCTCAGCAATGCTAGCCTCCGTCTTCGTCGAATCTTGTAGCATTCCGCGAGGTCAGGGATTTCCCAAGCCACTCATGAACGCGTGTACAACGGTCTGGTCTGTGCGGCCTCCCAGCCCGCCGCTTGGATGCGCCTGGCTTTTTTCCGCTTGACGGTGGCCGCAATGCCCGGAACTTGAACCGCTCATACTAGTGGGAGGGATTGGCATCCCACGTAATCGCACTGTCATGGATTCTTGATGCCGACGTTTGCGGTTTTCGAAGCTTTCGCTGCTTATTCTGTTTGCCATCCGCAACGTCTTTTGCCCGCAAGGTTTTTCAGCGCGCTGTCTGTCTCTGGTATTGCTATTGCAGCTGCTCCCTCCGGTTCGCATATGTCGGCGCACTCAGCTCTTGAACAGCAATCAATGGCCGCCGCCTTCGGACTGTTGTGAGGGTATATAGGCCCTATCGTCGTCCTTTATCCAGAACAGTAAAGCAGGTCGCCAACGACAACCTAAAGACATTCGACTAAAATGAACTTCAGGCTTTTCTGTCTTACCGCCCTCGCCTCCCTTTTGGCCACCACTCAGGCAGAGCTCTTGATCAATTCGCCTGCACCGAATTCTTTAGTCGAACATGAAGGAACTATTCAAGTCGTCGTGCCTGTACATGCTCATTCTTTTTCTTTTGGCATACATGATTCTGATTCTTTGATTGCAGTTCGCCTCGACTCAAGCTATGAAACAAAGTCAAGAAATATTACTCGTTATCGGTCTCGTCCCTTGCTGTCAAGATCCCTCTTCCAATTTGGGCGAGACAATATTCACGGGGACCTACACGCCCCAGGGCTTTATCGACGGCAACCCGTTGACGACGTACCAGAATTTCACGCTGATTGTGCCTCCCAACCTTGGTGGTGGTGTGGGCATTCAGGTTATGCGCGTGGCACTCGGTGATTCACCTGTAAGTCGTTGTAGCTCAGGAACCATAGCACATAGCACTGAGGTCAAGCATTCTTTGTAGCCACTCCTGGTCCCTGATGTCGACTTTGCCAGCGTCCAGGTCAATGCATTCGCATAGGCTGCGCACTCTTCAGAAGCACTGCTCTAAGGACGTGATGGGACACGGTTTTTTTAACATTGGTAGTCACCTTCTGGTAGTGACGGACAATCTTATTCAAAGGGCTTTTCTTTTCTCTTTTCTGTTAATTCTGGTCGCTCAGAGTTGGTCATAATGTTGAGAAGCTTCAAGTTTGGCCATCCAGCAATGGATTTGAACATGAAATTAAGCACCCAGAAGAACTTGTCCTGTTTATCAACACTCCTCTATTTGTAAAGACACTAGTGGATGACTAGTACGATTCTCTAAGCAGCGTTGACTTGGACCTGAACGCTCTCGTACTCCACATGAGGGTTGGTATGTCCCTGTTCAAGATAATCAATAACGCATTCAAGCTGGAGAACCTCGATAAGACGCACGGGGATTGTCGTAAGGTCAAGCCGCAGGACCTGAATCGAAGCTGCGCCCGAAATATCGCTGGGGACTGGGAAGGTGAAGTTCTCGAAGGTGGAGAGTGTGTTGGGAACAACGCCTTGACCCTGGTATTTGCCGATGACCTGCAGTTCTCCGAGGTCGGCGGAAGGAGCTGGGCAGGCAGATGCGCCACAACCGACGATGCCGATGACGAGACTCACGTCTACGTCTCCCGCTTCAGCGCTCTAAAGTCAACAAAAATGCCGATATCAGTTGTCTGCACAGGGACTGAGAGGATGAAATAACGCATACGGTATCGATGGGGACAACGATTTGGACAGTCACATCCTGACCAGCGACGAGCGTCGAACCTGGTGTCGGAGCGCTGATTGTGAATTGGGCGTGGGCAGCGGCGGCGAGAGAGGCGAGGACGTATAAGAGCTTCATGGCGATCCTGGAAGATGGTGCTGAGTTACTCGTTTTTTCTTCAGATTTTATACTTATCGGCTACTGCAGATGCGGCGTTGTCTTCCCATCTCCCTGAGAGAGGATCGTCGGCAGGCATACATATTGATGTTTGAAGAAGCGCTCAATGGATACGCGGAAGCGCTTTGCCGATTGTTCAGTCCATTCTTTACATGCTTTACATCGCATCAGCAACTACGCGGTGATGCGGTGACTGACGAGCGCCCGTCCGGCATGAAGCACTGACTTTGGAATCCGTTATATTCTGGCGTCAAGAATTATCTGGGATATCTTTTGACATCGATATTGCACATTTCAATTTCTGCTTGTCAAAGAAGAGCATTGAAAGGAAGATTTCTCTGACTCTCGCCAGAGTTACCTGAAGGTAAAAATTGCCAGATGCTTACCGCTGTGGAGCTCAAAGAAGCTTCTGGCCGAAATGCCAAACTAAAACTTGATTGTCATCCCAGCTCAGTTGTCTTACCGAGGGTCGGCGCTGGTCAATTGAAGCCGACAATATGCTATGCAATGCCAGCGATGAATCACTGATTTTCAAGGCATTTAGAATATACAGACTCGCTAATGGATGTGACTTTATTGACACTGATACATGGATGTGTGAGGATCAGTCGGACCGCTTCTCAAGCACCTACATTATCACGATGGTCCTTCCCAGACCTTGAAGTCAAAGTCGACTCTATTACTTGCCATCAAGCGCGGAAAAGCCTGTTCCCCAATTCGCTGCAACTTCTGCTTCAAACCATGCGGCTGGTACCCAGGCATAAAGTTTAGTTCAACGCCCATCTGGAGTCTTCTCAGATTGCCGAATACAACTTCTGAGTCGGGGCTTCCCAAGAGCACTTCGTCGAGTCGTGACCACGGCGCAAGTCGCGTGTTGAAGAGCCCGTTCGTCATGTTCCTGATGTTGATATAGAGCGTTTCCAAGCCTAGCTGAAGGGGAGGGGTGGTGTGTGCGTAAAGGGATTTCAAACTGTGAAGTTCTTCTGCAAAATCGAAGTAGGGGTCATCAGTCAATTCACAGATGATTGGGCGAATCTCTATGAGCCGGAGGGTCCGAAGGGAGTGTAAGGAGAGATTGGGAGTGAGGAGGCCCGTATAATCGAATGTGTCGTTGTAACCTGGGTTGTGTGAGGTGAGGAAAGGACATTCGCATCGTAAAATCGACAATGATAGGTAGCGCACCTTCCAAGTATAGAAAGTGTAAGCATTGAGTAACCTTCAACACATACGTAAGAAGGCTCATGACGGAACCTTGCTCATCTTGCGCAATTACCAGCTCTTGAAGTTCGCTAAAGTCCAAGACCAGAGGACGATCATTTTGCTCTTCCTGTGCCCAGTATCGAGTCAACATTGAGATCCAACCATCCAGATCACACCAGATAGCTTCAAATGACTTTAGCTTTGGAGCATTCCTTGTATCGTTTGGCAACGCAATACATTCGCTCATGAATTGTTCGAAAGCTATTTGCTCGATTGCACTTTCATGCCTGTCCATCTCATGAAAAGCCACATCATGGATGCAAACACCTTCGAGCCTCAAAATTCTCAACTCGGGCCTCAACCACGCTTGCGGGGTCAGGTAAGCAGCTGGAATGTCTCGGATATGCATCAACGTCAAACTCGTCAGCGGGTTCGTCCCGATGAACTCGTCCACAGCGACAATGAAGAAACTGGGGATCATGCGCCACGGCTGTTGCTTGTCGGAATTTCCGGGGTTTGAATCGAAGAAATCAAGCGTAAATGATTCTACGCTCTGGTGCGCGAGGAGGTTGAGGACAAGGACGAGATGAGGAAGGTTGTCTTCTGCGAGAGAACGTGAAGTGGATTGGAAGCTTGAGTACATGATATCCCCCTCTTTATCAGAAGGGTTGATTCCCATAGAATAGCCCAAGGTCCTAACATCAGTCTTGATCGATTCCCTGGCCTGTACCAACTCCTGGAACTCTAGCACGCGTTGTACCTCGGTTGTATCGATTGCGAGGTCGCTGAATGTATACTTTCTGCAGAGTTCCGCCCACATCCGGCAGACGAGTGTGCAATGTCGAAGGGTGCTCAGTTCCGCCTGGGATTTGAGATCGGAGAATATGGTCGTAAGGAGCTCAATGGGGATTCGGGTGATTGGGCTGCGGTTTGAAGCAGGTCCTGGTTCGTAATAGAGGGCCATGGCAATAAACTGCAAGAAGCGATGCCAAAAAATCCATTCCCCGTCCTTTTGTATCCCTAGACCACCGGCGCCAGGAGGAATCGATTTGAAGGAAAGGGCTTGGAGCGAAATGGGAGAACAATGGATGCATCGAGCACACAGATTCCGTCAGAGTCTCAGAGAGCCTTGAAATTCAGTAGAGCTTCTCATCGATCGGTATCGTGTGTGACTTTAGAAGCTGAGGACCACGAGGTTCATACCATTGTCCTTTGACAAGCTTCTGTATCGTAGATCCGGTGTAGGTGGAAGAAAGGGCTCATGTGGCTCTCAATTCGATAACTTGGTATGTAAAACAACCAAGAACGAGATCCGTGTACAGCAGAGAGGGGGTAGGTATGAGAAGTGGAGCGGAGGGAAAAGGAAATCACGCTGCGCCATTCTCGACGATGTTTAGGGCAGGTGGCGTAGAGGCCAACTACGAAAACTTGTAAACAAGTTGGCTGACACCATTATCTCTTCATCTAAGGTCAGACGTTTGATTCGGGATTTTTGGTCTTTATAGATTCAAATATCTTTGGCATGGTAGGATTAGAACGAGAGTTTGGGCCATCTCATCCTTCAGAGCCCCAAAAATTGAATTGGAGGACTAAATACAGCTGCATACGAAGAGTATGCTTTGGACCAGATTATGGTACTTCGACTGCAACGCTAGCGTATTCAACGCCCGTTTGCGAGTCTCCCTTTTCGATTCGAACATCGTTAGCCACCTCGGGTGCTTCAGGAATTTTAAGAGACTTACCGAGTCGGACGTCTTCGAATAGATATGCTGAGCTTGGATAGAAGCCGGACCGGATGGCATGTCGGGCGGGAAAATGAGGGTGAAGTTGTCGAACACCATGTCTTCGCCGATCGAGCCTTGACTCTGGAATTTCCAATTGAAAATAAGTTCTCCCAGATCTGCTGACGGTTGAGGGCACGGGGATGCTCCGCAAGAGACAACGCCAATGGTTAGGCTAACCTCCTCTACGCCTTCTTGAACAGTCTGCCAAAATCAATTGAGGCCCAACGCGATAGGAAATATAAGGATTGGACGTACTGTGCCGATAGGGGCAACGATTTCAATTGTAAATGGTTGACGGGGATGAAGGATTGCACCAGGACTGGGATCAGTAAATTGCAATCCATTCGACTGAGAGACCATAGCAGCGAAGAGAGATGCGAGAATGCAAAACGACTTCATGTTTTGTTGAGGAAGCAAACTGGGGTCTCCTCCTTTAATATCTCTCGTGAAGCCCCGACGGCGGCGGCGAGCGTAGTTCATTGGCCAGCGGGTGTTAGATACTCACGGGCGGCCGTCGACGAAGGATCAGCTGATGTTTCTGGTAGTCTACCAAAGATCAAGGTCAATCCACCGATTTTGCTGTCTAGGCGCACTAGGCTTTGAGTTTCACGAAGCGTTCGGCCAGACGTCAACGGAAATTATTTATAAATCCTTTTAATTAATAGTCAGCCATTTTGGGTAGAGAGAGTCTGGAAGAAGTCTCTCAAAAGGAATTAATGGTTAGGACAAAGGGAAGGACAATACTACCATGAGGTGGAAAATCGAGACCAAAGGAAGAGCGCCCTAATAAGGGAAGGAAGCCTATGCAGACAAATGCCACAAGAGTCGATTAAGGAAATAGTCGCGCCGATTGATATATGGTGACAAACGCGGGAAGGTGCAAGCCTGCCCAGCGCACCTGGCACGGCGCTCTTGCGCAAAGGACATGTAGATTTGGGCAGGCAGTCGAAGTTATCCAGTCGAGTCCCTTTTATCCCCAGAGAAGGTCGATAGCTTTGCCTTCGTCGCCAAAGCAAGCCTCTGAAACCCATATAACTTGAAGAATTGAGAAAACAAACTCGAAATTTTGAGTGGCTAACGTGAGGGTACGTAAAAATTTCGACAGCAGCGACTCGGAATGTCAACGGGATGATTGATTGCTGCGAAGGTTGCGCCAAGCACGACCAGCGCCTCCGCAATCAACTCGAAAAGGGCAGGCCTGTCAATCAGAATGCGAGCGCCGACTCGGAGGGCGCGGAGCGGAAGTGGCTGGTAGTTGACCATCCCTTAGCCAGAAGAAAATTAGCTGGCGAATGCTGGTAGCTGTGAATGAGCCCTATGACTGAAAGGCAATAGCTGATTGCATTGGGTTGCCCATAGGTGGAGGTCGAGCAACCAGTAAAGAGCAGGCAGTGCTTGTGCATCGTGGTCTTGGCGTTCAGGGGTCCGGATCGATATCGTAATTAAACAGTCTTCACGCCAGGCAGGGCATCAAGGCACGGGGGGCCGTGTAAGGGCACGGTTTATAAAGTCGCGTCCGACGTTGGCGAGATGGACAGCTGGCAGCCTCTGCTTTGTGACCACCCTCTGTGCAATCGTTGAGAAAGCGACGATATGTATACTGCAACTTTCGTCGGGTTCTTCGCTTTGGCTCTGAGTGCATTGCAGGGTGAGCAATTTGTCGTTCAAGTGCATCGTCCAGAATGTTCACTGAATTTTCTTAAGCTTCCGCCCTCCAAGTTGTCAAACGCCAATCTACTAGGACCGGTATTCTTCTGCCGCGCCAATCGTCTGCATCCGTGAGTTCCAAGAGATGAATTGTGTGTGCAATGCCTAATCTTGTCCACGGCTAGTGCGTAACGATCTGCACGTCAGCGGACAATGCAATAACAGTGAGTCAAAAAGCCTTTCAAAACGCAAAAAGTGCTGATAAACCACATACATAGGCGTGTGGTGACCCAACTTGTCTCTGTACAATAAGCATCGCGAACAACCTCCAGCAATGTGTGAACTGCCTCCTTGAAGGCAGTCCGGACGCGACGACGCTGACGGACGTGGATGGGATTGTGACTGGTGCGCAATTTCATTCTTGTGGCCTGTACGCATTCAGACTTGCTTAATTTCCCTCTGGACTAGACTTCGACTCGCTTTGCTCTGGTTTCCCGGTTCCCGCTGTGACCACGGCAGGCAGTATCTCGACCCCTGCAGGTACCCAGACCACCAAGTCAACGACGACACCATCGCAAAGTCCAACGCCTAAATCCAATACCAATTCAGCGTCCACACCCATAACGTCGCCAGGAGGCGCAGGTACGACTTTACCGGCCAACGGTGGTTCCGCCACTGCACCTGCTTCAAGCGTCAGCAACACGCCCATATTACCATCAACGATCGTGCAAATCACCGTTGGCCCATCGGACGTCTCAGGTCCCTCGGGGCCAGCAGCTTCAACGACGGGGCCAATTACTTTCGGTGGTTTATCAAGTGGAAGTTCTGGAGGAAGAATTGTCGACTTTGTCTTGTTGACATTCTTTAGTGCTGGAGCCTTGCTCTTAGTCCTCTGAGCCTCTGAGGGGCAATGTTGCGTTCATGTGCCGATTTTCGACGAGCTCTTGTACTTTACTGCACATAATAATTGTGATGGACTCTTGCCAGTGGAAGTCGGAGGAAAGAAGTGAGTAGGAGGCACAGCCACCCATGCCTCTGCTGAGCGAAAACCCTCACCATCTCCCATCTTTAGTCTCGTGCCAAAACACGTCCACGCAGTGGACGGTCTTGTGTGAAAGTAGGGCATGTGGCAGGGCAATGCCATCAAATTTGATCAATACAAATCAAATGTAGTCTTCTCAATTTCTAGACTACAAAAGCGTGACAGTCGAGTAAAGGACATTAATCTGAATCCTACAGCGTTCTATCATACTGTCTGCAGGGCGAACTAGCTCCTACATACACAGGGGACTCATAAAACTACAGCAGTGACACACAACCCTTTTTGCGAACCAGCAGCCTCATCAGCTCATACCTCACCCAGGATTTTTCGATGCCAACTGGCTCAAGTCGGTCGTAACAGGACCTTTCAAAACATACCTCTCTGTAAAAAAGATCGCGACACCTTCCCTGGCAAGTTATGAGGCGGTATACGCCCAAAAAAAGAGGAATTGCGCATGCAGCAGTTGCCAGTCAGTTGCACAGACAGACTGTTGTGTCAGATCAGTCCCTCTCGAGAAACTGGACTGCTGACTTCTCCAACAAGTCATACAGGTTTACCGATGTCGTCACTTAGTGCCATTCAATGCCTGGATGCTTCGAAGAATCAGACTCGAAGCTTGAAGAGCGAGCCTGCTGGCAGGGGATGAGCGACGGGTCCCGCGTGTGACGTTGTGTGACTCACTACAAACTGGAGCGAAAACCATCACGCACTTTCACTTCCTTCTCTGTAAGGTCCTTACTTGTTTATAAATCTCAAAAAAATGTGCATTCAATGTAAAACTAAAAGTACTAAAACCTTTGTCTATATTGTAAATTATTTTGTGCAGAGGATGGCTCGTCATAAATTCCAAAAGTCGAAACTTGACATTGCCCTGATGAAACCCCTACCTTGGTATAAGCCCCACTCACGTTTCACGTGGGTGGGAGTTACACGTGCTTAGCTGAGCCTACTCCCATCTTCTCCCTCTATCGCCCAGGCTGGAGCTATCTCGTCCTAGATACACACACTTCACTTGCACATGTATTCACAGCACGGGGTCAAGACTATATTCGAGATGCTGCGACGTTGCCTAGAATAGTCATGCGACCAGACTTGACATGCTGTGCCAGTCGACGAGGTTATGCTTCTTGCGAGATACGTAGGAGCTCCTGTGGATTTCTCTCTTTCACTCTCAAAAGCTGGAGGCAACCTTAACGGCACGTTAAGATGTACTACGGAGGTCTGCTTGCTTCCTTGACATTGGCTTTGAGTGTATGGCAAGGTGAGCGACTCAGCCTTTGCCTGTTGATCTCCCACTGACTTTATCTTGCCCTATAGTGTCCGCCTTTCAAGCTATAGAGCGCAGTTTGCTTCGAAATCTTTCGCCACGCCAAGATTCAACGGCAGTGAGCCTATGGATAGCCCTATGGATAATGCATAGTGCATGACCGTCTATCGATTATCCCTAGTGCGACTCGATTTGCACCTCGATTGAATCGACTCTATCAGTGAGTCAGCCAAACGCATTTTCTTCTCTTCAGGTCAACTAACATATCATGTACGCAGTCCTGTAACACCACGGCTTGCCTCTGTACGAAGGTCAATGCGAACAACCTCCAGCAATGCATCAATTGTGTCCTCGAGACGAGCAATGCCGCCCCTGGTGTGGTGTCATCCACAGAGCAGGTTGTATCCGGTAAGCCTCAGCCCATGACTTGGAGACGTCTTCCTGATGTGCTTCCTTACAGCCTTCAAAGCAGTCTGCTCGAAATCCTCAATCCCGGTTGTGACGATCAGCAATACGACGGGCAGCGGTCCCACCCCGACTCCCTCAGCCAGCTCCAGCGTGTCTCCAAGTGCAGTTAGCGCTCCAACCTCCAACTCTGCCACTAAGACTGTCACGAGCATCACCCACCTTCCCCCGCCAACAAATTCCTTGACTATGCCAGTCACGATTCCGCCATCCGACATTTCAGGTCCCTCGAACACGGATGTCTCGCCGTCTACGAGTACGAGCCCTCCGGCGGGCTCAGGTGGATCGAGTAATGGGGCTTGCAGAAGGGGCGCTGGCACCTTGTTAGTCTTATCCACAGTCATCAGCGTCCCATGCATAATTTCACTGTTCTGAACTTTCATGGTTGACCTTGAACATTTCAGTCCTTCCTCATCTCTTGGTTTTATGTGGTTTTTTGAGGGCTAATGAAAGACAAAGGTCTGTACTGCGGCAAATGGTCATAGATTATCATGCTATTACTGTAACAGTACCGAAAATTTTATCTCAAAGACCTATGGGTTTGCTTCCCTTTCGACAGCTCCATGGTCCTCTATGATCATCCTAGCACACTTCTCCGCAACCACAACAGTCGGCGCTGCGAGATGCGTCCCCAAAATTTCTGGAAACACACTGGCATCCGCCACCCGCAGCCCCTTCACTCCGTGCACACGCAGCCTATCATCCACCACTCCTCCATCACCACCACCTTCACCACGCTCAGGAGCCATCCGACACGTCGACGAATAATGCAGCGTGCTATAGCAGTGCTCTCTTATGAACACATCAAGGTCCGCATCTTCATCGCTCTTCGGGAGGAACTGCCCAACGATATCGTATCCCGAAGCAGCCATCTCCTTCCCGATGCGCATGCCGAGCTTCATGCCTTTGCGCATGACTTCCCAGTCGCGCTGAGCTGCGAAAACGTTGAGGTCGACGATGGGGTTTGTTAGAGGGTCCTTGTTGGCTAGGCGGACGGTGCCGGTTGAGGTCGGACGGAGGTTGACAACAAAGAAGGATAGACCCCCGCGGCCGCTTTTTTGCAGGGATGTGTGTTCACCGTTGGCGATCTAGGTCGTGAAACTCAGTACCCAAGGCCAGGAAGAGAAGTGGCGAAACGTACTGGCATGATCTCGATGTCCGGTAGGTTTTCAGGAAGAGATGCGTCTTGGTCTTTCTCTGTTGCTTTCTGTTCCGACTTTTCGTCGAGCAGTCGAGAGAGGGCGAAGATGGACACTTCGAGGACTTGGCCAAGGAGTAGGCCAGTGCCGAAGAGGAGGTACAGGATGAATTCCTTGATGATTGTCCAAGGCTTGAACCGGAATTTGACTAGTGAGTCGTGGAGAGGGATGCTATATTGGAGGGGCACCGCCGTGTGGTCTTGCTAGTAGGAGGGCAGGGTTTAGGGAACGTAGAAGGGCAAGGTAAGATAGACGTACGAGATGGCTTCCTACTGCTGGGAGGTCTTTTACGACTGGGATATCATGCTCTTTGAGGTGGTCTGCTGGGCCAATGCCACTACAAAGATATCAGTTCAACCTGATAGTCGACAATCGCAAAGCTTCGTACCTGAGCATTAGAATTTGAGGCGACCCGAATGCACCCGAACACAGTACAACTTCATGTCGAGCTCGAATGGAACGGTCAGGCGACTTGTTCTTGATCGAGCGAAGTATTACAGAACGCGCTCTCAGGACTCCTTTCTCCTCTTCGATCTCTATCTTCACAGCTGCAGTGTTTGTGCAGACATGAAGCCGATCTCTCCGTTGTTCGACTAGTTGTCTGGCTAAGAAGGCACTGTAGGTGGAGCTCCGGTGTCCTTGAGCGTCGATGTTGAAGTGCATTTTGGCGCAGCCTTGAGCTGGTTGAGAGGGAGAATTGAGGTCTTCAATGTAAGGGAGTCCGAGCTGGGATGTGGCTTTCCGAATACTGGAATAAACATCAGAATTCGAACTAGAAAAACAGACGATGGAGGCTTACTACGCCGTGTGGCCCCAGTGATAATCCTTGTGCGATCTATTGAGCCATTCTCCTGTAAAGTAGCAGCTGTCAGGCCTCAAGAATGCTAACTCGAGCGATGGCGTGCACATACCCCGTACACCATGATCCTTCGGCGTGACGCCAGTTGCCTGGTCAAGGTCCTTCTCAGACTTGACGAAGAGCTCGTGAAGATCATCATAGCCCCATCCTTTTCTCCCAGCTGCAGCCCAGGCGTTATATTCAGCGGGTAGCCCCCGGGTGTATAACATCGCGTTGATCTTGGAGCCGCCACCGAGAGAGTTTCCAGCCATGAGGTCGAGGGTTCGATTGTCCGCATGCTTTTGAGGAGTGCTCTTGAAGGATATGACGCGGCCGTCGGTGGACTGGTGGGCTTGTGAAAGGAGAGGTATTCGGGAGATCCAGGAGTCCCCAATTGCGCCTCTCTCCGCGACGAGGACGGTGAAGCCGGCTTCGCTCAGGCGGTTGGCGACCACACACCCTGCAGTTCCTCCACCTGCAGTCCTTTGTTAGGTGCCCTCATTGTAAGATTTAAATATGCGGCCTCACCGAGGATGATGTAGTCATACTCGTCGACAACTTCCGAGAGAGCGCGTTCAGGGTAGCTCGAGAGACCCAACATGATACGGCAAGGTGGAAAGAATGGTATTTGAACATCGCTGAGCAGGATCCTTTGTGATATATGTACGTTGTCTGATTGTCAGGTGCCGGTCCCTGTCGACAGTCGACGTTGATGCGGAATTTGTATCAAGCTATTTCAAAACATGATGCGACCACCTGCGCGAGTTGGAAAAACTTATTCCATGGTGAAACGACAAACAGGCGAGGGACGTACATATGCATGTCGCTGCCGAAGTGCGAGATGGGCGTCCTGTAACACATTCGGAGTATCCGAATGAGCGGAGGCGTGATCGTCATCTGGTCACCATTGGAAGTGTTGTCCGCCCTGGCTCAAACTCCTACAGACTTCACTTTGCTGAGAATGAAGGTTCAACATTCAAAGCCGAAGATTAAAGCCCAAGAGTAATCAGGATGCATAAGGGATCCGGTGAAGAAAGACAGTGGACGGTGAATAAAAAGGGGTAGCTTTGCTAGTGTTTGGTAAAAGCTTCTGATTCCGTTCAGCCGCCGCCGCTTGCACGTCACCGGAAACGTCGACCAACATTTCGTCGACGCCGTCGGCGACGTCCTGGATGCCTATTTCTTGACTACAACAGCAATTCTAGACCGACGATCAAATACAAATATTCCTTCTACTTACCAAGCCTCGTCCAAGACCTTCATCGCCGTTAACCCAAGACTCACAAGTCCGTCTGTACCTCTTCAGCGCAGTCATTCATCGCTAATGATCTACACTGTTATGTTTGAATAGATCTGCTTAATTCTCGCCGCGAAGGCGTATTCAAAAATGAGTTCACTTGCCTTCCTCGTTACTGAGCTACAGGTGCGCAGCTCTCATGCATCCGAAGTCAATAGCTGAAGAATGCAAGTAGTCCCTTGCAAGTGAAACACGAAGGAAACATCCAGATATACGCGAGGTGTTTGTCAAATCATCCGGAGATCGTGCAAGACGAGGCTAATGAGGGAGTTGGTCTGTAGGCAGCGGAAAAGTCTTTGGCAATTCTACGCGCGTCACCCGAGCAGGCGACTGCTAATCTTGCTTCAGGTGCGTTTGCATTTCCAGTTGAAATGACAATGCCATTAACGTAGATATTTCAGATGGACCACAATCCGACGACCTACTGCGACCTGTCTTCATGGGTTGTGCAACGAAGAACCCCAAAGTCGTCGCCATCTCGCTAGGGTCCCTTCAACGCCTCATCACCCTCAAAGCTGTTCCGCAGTCGGCAGTCCCACTTATCATCAAGACGATGAGCGACGCGATGTCGCAGGGAGTCGACATTCAGCTTCGGATTCTGCAGACATTAGTCTCTCTCATACCCAATTTCCCGGCAATTCATGGTGCTTTGTTGGGCGATGTGTGTACTCTCCGTCTTTCGAAGATATCAGAACTATAATTCATACCTTGCATTGCAGGCTCTATTGCTATGCTTCAAGCTACAAGAATCACGGATTGCAGTGGTATCATCCACGGCCGCAGCAACCCTCCGGCAACTAGTCATGTTTGTTGTTGACAAAATGGTCCTAGAAGATCGCATCGCCGAATCAGAAGAGGTGCCGAGCACGAAGCTCTCCGAAGTCGAACTACCGAACGGGACCAAGAAGCTCCTAGGACCATCAGCCAAAGACGCGTTTTCGGTTTTCGAAGATCTATGCCTTCTCGCCAACTCAGAGAAGCCACGCTTTCTGAAGCTGGAGTCGCTGCACAAGACTTTCGCTTTGGAGTTGATAGAAAGTGTTTTGACCAACTATCATGAGCTGTTTCGCAAGGTCTGTTGAGTTTCTTGCCTTTTTTGCTTCAGATTCTGAAATTCTTGTCTTATAGCGTGAGGAACTCATTCTACTCCTCCAACACCACCTTTGTCCCCTGCTGCTCAAGACCCTTTCTGACCGACCTCAATTCCCCTTATCCTTGCGATGTACTCGTGTCGTCTTCCTGCTCCTGAAGAAATTCTCGTTGGAGTTGCGGACAGAAGGAGAGGTCTTCCTATCAATGTTAATTCGCATTATCAGCGAAGACAGCTCGGATTCAGCAGACCAGGCTCACCACACTCACTCTGCGAAGCCGCTATGGATGCGAGTCCTAGCTATGGAAATTATGAGAGGGTACGAGTTCGAGCCCTCAATGTATGAAATAATCCTGACCATGTCAACTTTCCAGGTTATGCAGCGACGCCGAACTCATCAGGAACATGTGGGACCGCTACGACGCCCAAGCTACAGGTTCCAAACCCGTAACTTCGCTCATCACCGCCCTGAAGAGGCTCGTCACAGAAAAACCGGCCTTGCTCGGAGTTTGTCAGCAGATGGGTGGTGTCGGTGTACAAGCAGAGCCCTCGGCGTCTTCGACGGCTACAGGCGCAGCTGGAGCTGCTGCATATGGGCTGGATATGGCCGGGCGGGTGGCGAGTGCTACTGTGTCGGGGGTAGTGGGCATGATTGGTGGTGGGGCGGGGTTGAGCTTGCAGGGATCGGCGATGAAGCTTCAATGGTAATTGTTTTTTTCCAATCCGTTTGAGGTTACGAGGGAATTGATTAGCTTCGTTCTAGCATCGACCAACTAGACAAGGCAGATGCTCCGCCTATCCCAGAAGCCTACATCTACCTCCTAGCCGTGCAATGCATTATCTCCCTCTGCGAAGGCTTCGCCTCATTTTCAGGCCCCATCTACACCTCCATTGCCATCCAACGGCCTCGAGCTGCAGGCGACGCCGTCGTTCGTGCTCCCCCAGCCCTCGACCTCGACACGCTTCCACAAAACGATCAGACACACCACCTCCGCATCGTTCAGTCCATCATCTCCCAGGCGTGGCCTGCCCTACTCGCCGCCCTTTCCTTCATCATCTCCACCAATCTCTCTGACGAGCTATTCGTCGAGGTCCTGGCGAGTTATCAATCACTGACGAACGTCTCCGGCATGCTGGGGCTCACGACTCCGAGAGACGCGTTTTTCAATTCCCTTTCCAAGTTTGCTGTCCCGTCAAGGGTGGTGTCAAGCCTTGAGTCATGGGTTGAACATCCACCACCGCAGACGCCACGGTCGGCCACTGCTGCTGTGGCGGAGGGACTGGGTCTAGGTGGACCGACGCAGCCGCCAGGCTTATCCGAGAGGAATATGGCGTGTTTGAAGGTCCTTCTGGGCTGTGCGCTGTTTCTGGCGGGCAGCCTTGGGGAGAGTTGGTATGCGGTGCTGGAGGCGCTGCAGAATGCGGAGACGGTCCTGGCTATGATGGCGAAGACTGGAAGCCAGAGCGGGAGCAAGAAGGGCTTGTTTGCGGGAACAGGTTCGTCTGGACCTAGTGCCGGCGCACCTGCCAGCCGATCGGTCTCTAGCTCTGGTGCTGCTGGGTCACAAACGGGCTCGGGAGCGGGTTCTCTGACCGTCAAGCATCCCCTGCTGACCGATCTGGATGTAGAGATCATGCAGACTGCTGTACAGAGGCTCTTTGATTCGTCGAAGAATTTGGAAGACCTAGCGTTCAAGGACTTTGTGAATGCGCTGTGCAAGCTCAGTACGGAGATGGTGGGCATGCAGAGCACGGAGGTCGTGCCAGTTAATGGGCCTGATGGAGGAGAGGACGCTGGTGCAGGTTCTGGTGGGCTGCCAAGTGTGTCCAACAGGAGTCAGGACAATGTCGTCCATCGGAGGAGGGTCAGCGGGATCTTCATTCCTAAGAATGTGGTGCGTGAGCTTCCTATCATCTGGTCGCACAGGCTGCTCAACATCTTGCTTCTCTCAGCGATCGGGTTCGATCGACTTTGCTATCTCGAAGTTGGGCGGCGTCGCGATGTTGAATATTCATCGTCTTATTTACCGATCGCCCGACATCGCCTGGGATGCTGTGACTGGCCATCTGCTTATGGTACTGAAGCTTCCTTTCGCTCCCCAACCTATCCGGATCCAAGCTGCCCAGGTCCTTGATGAGATTCTGCTCATCGTGCCACGTAATCTCAGCTCTACGGGTGAACTGCAAGCCCAGGTGCAACGTCGTGTTATCGATGTCCTTGCACAGCAAGTAATACCGGATCCCTCGACTCCTCTTCATCAGCAGACGAGCACCACCGTTGAGCTGAGGCGGATGGGTCTGGAGACCTTACATCAGATACTGCAAGCTGCTGGACACACCCTTGTGGTCGGATGGGAAACCATATTCCAAATGTTGGCCAGTGTCTGCCGACCAGCATCTGGGACTTCTTCGACGACTTTAGTGCCTCCTCAACCTACGAGATCCAGGTCGTCCGACTCTGTTTCAGTCTTGAGTGTCCAGTCGTCGCCTGTCACCAGGACCAAGCCTCTGCCGCTAGGCCTTGGCAACCCATCAGAAAAGAGCTACAACACCTTGGTCAAGATCGCCTTCCAGTCTTTAACGCTCGTTTGTGATTCAGTGTCCAACCTGTCGCCCGATCATCTCCGTCTGTGCATTAGCACCTTGGGCCAGTTCGGTCACCAGGCCGATACCAATATCGCCCTAACAGCTGCCGCAAGTCTCCTGTGGAGCGTGTCGGATGCCATACAGTCGAAGAGGAAGAACGTGGATGACGAGCCGGAGTACAGTGAGATATGGATGTTCCTCTTGCTTGAGGTTCTGGGTCTCTGCACCGACTCCCGAGCGGAGGTGCGAGATGGTGCTATCCAGACGCTGTTCAGGACCATGCAGCTTTATGGAGCCACGCTCAGCTCGGACACATGGGAGCAGTGCATCTGGAAGGTCACATTCCCGCTGCTGGAAGCCCTAACGCGTGAGATCCGCCAGCTCACGGATCCAAACAGTGTCAACGAAGAGGGCATTGAGCGTGCATGGGATGATTCCAAGATTCTCGCCCTCCAGTCTATCGGCTCCATCTTCAGCGACTTCCTTGTGGAGAAGATCATGCTCCTCGATTCCTTCACGAAGGTCTGGGACATCCTCATTGGCCATATCGAGGAAGCTGTCTTGATAGACAACAGGAGTGTTAGCTCGCCTGCTTTGCGGTGCCTTGAGAAGGCGATCAAGGCTCTGGCTTCAGCTGAGGGTGTACTTCGTGTCCGCGTTACTGAATCATTGGAGAGGGTGTGGAAGGGCATTGATATGCTGGGCACCTCTGCGACAAGGAGGTATAATTCTCAAGACGACCTCGAGAACTCGCCACATCTACCATTCACCCAAGAGAGCCTTGTGGCCTACCTAGACGTAATCCAATCGGCGAGGAAGGTTAGCAGGGATGTGGATGGGAAAGAATGGAACCTTGAGAGGTTGACAAGAATGATGGTCATCCTGAAAGGTAATTTGATATCTATGTTCTCTAAGTTGGGGCCTTTGGTTGACACTTTTTCTACCTTAGGTGTCCTCACCTACCCTCACTCTCCTGACTATAGACCTGATATCGATGCTCTATCCCCAGTTCAGGTATGATTGCCTGTTTGACCTCTGCTGCTTCTTCTCAATTTCTTTCGCAGGCCGCTGTCATGGACACCGTCGTCGACATTGACCTCAACGTGTCTGGCTGTCCATCGCTCGTCATGCGCGATCTTTCCGAATATTCCACCTTGCCCTTCCTTGCTGCATTCGACGTCCAACCCCACCCGAAGAATCAAATGCCACAGACGCCACAAAAGAGGATAACCTACATTGCCCTGTCTAAGAAGACGATGCCGATACTGGTCGATCTCTTCTTAAGATTCAGAGATCAGACCGTTATATACGCCGATGGTACCATTGAATCTGTCCTTTCTGTAAGTGTTCTTCGATCCCTAGTATGTCAGTGGTCGTAACATCATTTGAAGGCGTATTCAATACCAGTCAAGTTGAAATATGATTGTCCGGCGCCTTCAAAGTTTGGTAAAGATCAACCACTGTGGAAGACGGCAACAACATGTTTCCTACGCATCGTCAAGGACTGCACTCAGCAGCTGAAAGCTTTGGACACCCAAATTCCTGATGATCGGGTTGAGGGAATCTGGAGGCAAATCCTGGACGTGTTCCGGGGAGGGATTCTCGCTGATTGGTCAGTTTCTCTTTTCTGTTGTTTGGTCTCCATCTCTGACGTGCCGTCGTATATGTAGCTCGACTGCTGAAACCTTCTCATTGGAGGTTCAGGAAGCGGAGGAAAACTTTGATTTGGCACTAGTCGCATCTCTGGAAATTGACGTTGTGCCGCACCTAGGGGGGCCGCGAGTACCGGATTCACTTGTTTCTCAACTTGGACGAATTCTTCAAAGTGGAAGTAAGATATACGATGCTGAAGACGCGATCATGTTCCCCCCACCCAAGCCATCTTCATTATCCAACTCTCCTCCTAAGAGTGCCCCTCACTCCCCTACTGGGACAGCTAGCACCTCTTCTACGCTTACCAAAGTCGATCTGGATCTCGACTACCAAGGATCAACTGACTTTGGTCACCTTGTACCTCGTGAAAGGTTTTCCTACTGGTGTTTTGACCTGCTTTTCTTGATTTGCTCTGATGTGACGCGCGGTGAGTTCGATTATCACTCCTCTGGCAGCTCGTTGCTGAACGCTGCCCTTTGACCTTCCCAGATCAAGAGGAATCAAGGCGAAGGCTCGCTGCTCTCACTCTGCCATCGCTTCTTAATCGATGTCGTGCCACCCTGGTCAGCTACGTTGCTGACGAATCTATGCGAGGGAACCTGCCTTTCCCAAGGTATGCTTGCGTTATGCTGTCATGGCAATGCTTCCAATTATGAAATAGGGCTCGAGAAGAAGAATTATTATATGTTCTCAAGAAGCTTCTTGACCTTCGCCTCTGGCCTGGCTCCTTTTGGGCTGCATTATCAGAACATCCCACGAAGTACTGCGTCACTCAGCCAAGTAACATATACCCTTTCCTTGCCGGAAGTACGCGTACTGACCAGGGCTCTAGGTATCGGCCAGGACTTGCCTATACCCGACAATCCTCAAGATCTTGTTGCTGATTCAGTGAAACGCTCTACTGTTGCTCACCTGTTCCATTTCTACTCTATCCTATGCGAAATCAGTTCTATCCCGCGGAGAAGTCCTTCAGACATCAGGGGCTCTAGCGAGCTAGCAAGTTTGCAAGCCAAGAACGCCAGAACCCTTATCTCAAGTATTGAAGTGAACGGCAAGGTCCCACCAAGAAAGGATGGCCACCTTGAGAATGGCATCACGAGCTTGGATGCAAGGACAGTGGCCAAAGACTGTCTGAAGGTTATTGGGAAAGAACTCGGAGTATCGAGGTGACCGGTGACGGCAGACTACAGTGGTTGAATGTGGATATCGACGACTTCCGTCATCTTTCTTTCTCAGATCTTGTCAGTTGTACTAAGTCCAGGTCTCTAATAGCTCTTATTTAATATAGCTTCAAATTATTACTGACAACTTTGGCGGACTGTGATCGCAAGCTTCCTAAATGTGTCCATCATGACTCAACTTCAGGCTTCAGCAAAGCCTCCAGGCAAACCTCCAGGCTCAGGCAGACCAATCCGAGTTATTTATAGCGCAATAGAAAAAGGCGGTTCAGCGCCCTGGCACGAGTATTTTTGACACTCCAGCACAGCGTCCTCGATGTCGGTCATGGCTTGCCGTATGTTCGCCACGGTTGTACAAAAACTGTCCGATTTTCAAAATGAACGTTTGTTCCTTCAACTATCATCTTCTTTCCTCTTTTCGTGCCCCCGGGGCTTCATTCGAAGTCCCTGCTAATACCCTCACTCTCTGCCTTGCCTTCTTTCTGCACGATACCCCCTAGGACATCCGCCAGACTTTTTGCTTCCAAGATGCTTAAATGCGTTTCGATTCTCGCTGCTTTGGTGTTGTCCGCCGTCAATTCAGCCTCCGCCGCGCAGACAAGCTTTCCTCCTGGTGTCCTGGCTACAGGCACGATGGGAACCACGAATCCGCCAGAGCCCACTCTTGGAACACCTATCAACCAGAAAAGCATGGCGAGGCTGCTGTCTGTGAACTCAGTTGACGTACGTGTTGTTGAACCTCGAGGCGTATTGAAGCTGTGCTTAAGAATCCTTGTAGGATTTCTGTCTTTTTGGCCCTCCTACCCTTCAAAACATATCGGACTCCGAGGTACTGTCTTGGTCTCCACTGTCGGGTCCAAACAAATCATTGAGGACTTCATAACCATCATCTCAACAGACCATTGAAGTCGCTTGGTGCACAAAGCCCCGCAATAATGCGCGCCTCATACCCGATAACACGATCACTGGCGTTTCGTTCCTCAAGACAGGTTGGTGTTTGATTTGAGGATGCCCAACTGACAGGATTACTGATACTAGTCGAAGACTTTTACGTGCAGCTTATCGGATACGGAGACTTGACGAAGATCAATATTCCTGCTGGCGATTTCGGAGGGTATGTTCTCAACGACATCGCAGTTCCTTATTGACGAGACATTCTCAGTGAACTTGACCCTCATGGAGCTTACGGAACTGGCAATCCCATTGGTGGAAATGTCACGTCAAACATTACTGGGACTGATGAACACTATGCCGAGTGGATGGTAAGCGTGCTTGATTGAAAGTAAGGAGTTGTTACTGAAATTCAAACCAGCTGTATATTGTGCGGGTCATTCCCTGGTCCCGCGAGCTCCTTAACTAATCTGCAAGCAGGGCAATGATCAATTTTGTTTCCGCGTATGCACCAACGCGAATTCGACTTACAGTGCTGCAGAAATGTGCTGGCACGAACTCGACGAAGTTGGTTGTGGATTCGTCATGCCTGGAAATTACAACGTGAACGGCACATTGTGAGTCACGATCAATGGCTTTGGAGGCTTATCTCATGAATCCATTTAGCGAGACTTGCGACGCAGATGTTGCCTGTAAGTCATTCGTTTGAGCATTTTTTTCTGCCAATCGTCTGATGTGCTATTGCAGACCCACCCGGATGGTATCCGACGGCCACTGTCAATGGACAACCTGAGTTCTCTACATTCGCCCAGCGATTCACGTACACGCCTCCATCCGGTCCTCCCGTCACCATTGGAGATCTGACCACACCAGCTGGTGCCTACTTTACCCCTTCTTCTTCCAACTGCGTGACAACCTCGTCCATTTCGAATGGTGTCAATCTCGCAGCTCTCGGTATCTCAGGTGCACCAGCGCCGACCAGCAGCAGCGGAACAACGGGACCTGCGAACAAGGGGTCTAGTCCCACAGGCTCAACCACATCTAGCACTGCAGGACCCTCCGACACTCCTGCGGGCGGTTCAAACAAGACTAATGCTGCCAGAGGCTCTAATGTCAATGACCAGGTGTATCCTTTGATTGCCCTCTGGGCTTTCATTTCTGGCGCCAGTGCCGTCATCTTGTTCCATTAGGTTGGACATTCGGAACATATGTTCCCTCTTTCTCATTCTCGTTGCCCACGTTCTTTACCAAATCATCGCTCGCTCTAGCTACTTACTGTACTTCGCTTGTTGTGTCTTTCTCGTCTATCATTTTGTAATTGGGTGTACTTTCGGACATGGACGTTGTGTATTTGGCGTTTATATGGGTCTACACGTGTTTAGCAGGCTATTGTAGTTACTGGGGCCTGGTCCTACTTGTAGCATGCAATCTGACACGATATACATTTGCAGCCCTGCTGATAATGCTAGTTTTACATACAGTTACAATTCAACCTAAGTCGAAGTCCCAGGAGAGAATATGAGAAAAAGGAAGTCAAAAGCAAGGTAAAATATGTTCGCCTCAACTGGACAGAACAGAAAAGGGGGTTATGGAATGTAGAAATACAGCAGGCGCACAGACAGCCCCAACATACGTGCAAACATACGTGCAGGAGTCGATTGCAGGTCTGAATTAATGAGACAGACTCTCAAAATCATCCATCTAACAGCAGAAGAAGCACGGGAAGAACAAAGCAGCGGTGAGGGCACCAAGGCTGCAAGTACACGGATTTGAAGATGGGAGTGGTCGAGCAGATCCGTCAGCAACGACCAATGACGCATTTGGGGAGCAACAGTAAGCTGCGAGCACTGTGAGGA
>NHYE01005486.1:0-34690 GCA_002938385.1 Gymnopilus dilepis | reverse complement strand
TTAGATTGGGGGTTGTAATGTAGATTGGTGTTGGTGTTGGTGTTGGGGAGATGGGTGCGGTGGGGTTGGATGGGAGGAGGAGATATGGATGGGTATTGGTATTGTGGGCGTACTTGGTTCGTGGCTATGTGCAACGAGTACGAGTACGAGTACAGAGCACTGACTCAGGCGCTGGGTTTGCAGAGCAGTAGCAGTGCACGTCAATTGCAAAGTGAAGTAAGGTATTGTATAGCAAGAAATCGAACAACGCCGCTGCAAGAGTTGATAAGATTGATCAGCACCCACATCCACGAACACGAGGCGTTGCTTGTAGCTTACCTTGATCTCGAAATAGAAGCTACTATTCGTAAAGTCTAGTAGTGACGCGAAGAGCGATGGTTGGGTCGTCAGGTTGTAGCTAGTGTAGAAGGAGGAACAAGGTCGTCGAGGAGGGACGAGAACGAGAACAAGGAAGAACAAGGTCAAGGAAGAGAACAATGACAATGAGGCGGCCCAAGAGCCAAGCCCAACGTGACTGGGTGAAAATAAAATAGAATATACAAGGCCCGACCGCGTGTTTATTTGAAAAAATTGCCGAATTTATTGGATCTCGTTCCTATGCTTATCCCTGAATCGGCTCTGAGATGAGAGCCATATCAGAGCACAGTAAAATGTATGGGTAGAGTGCACAGCTGAGAAGCAGTGAAATGAGCGCTGTCGATCAGTGCACTGAGTCGGGCTTTTTGCGGGCATTGCCGCGTCGGCATGAACCGGCAGCGCGCCCTCGTGACCTCTGACTCTCTCCGAAAACGCGATGACCAAGCCACAAATGGAAACAGCGAGGCGCCCCGAGGTGCGGAAGACAAAAAGAAAAGAAAGTGAAGTTCGTGGTTCGCCCTCCTTCCGCCGCCTGATCATGATGTCGAACGCGTGTCTTTATGACTCTGAGCCTTCAAGTTGAGGTGCACTATGACTCGGGAGTAGGAGTGGCGAGAAGAGCGCGATTTGAGTTGGGCACTTAGAAAAGGGAGGGAAGAGGCGCGCCGAGAACAAAAAGAGCTTTTCGGAGTTTGATATCTCTCCGAGTGTGTCCCGTGCACGACCGTGGCGGGCTAGTGGCGGGCGTGTGTCGAGGACACTGGACAGCACGGCAGAGTACAACGCAACTTTGACGGGGAAGAGGCGTCAACTTTTTACAGACCGCCGCCGCGGCTTGGCGGCGAATGGAGTCGAGGTGGGCGTGTGTCAAGGACAGCACAAACAACGCGATTCTGGCGTCGGTTTCGGGCCTGTTGCAATTAGCGGCGTCCTCAGGCCTCAGCGCTCAGCCCTGACCACCATGACTCGAAGAGCGCAATTGTGTACCCGGAAAAGGAAGGAAAGAGGCGCGCCGAGAACAAAAGAGCTTCAAGTTTTTGGAGTTCGAACTCCTTTATCCCTCCGGACCTCCGGTCCCGTTGTCACTGGTGCTGGTGGGCGTGGCGGGGACAGCGCAAACAACGCGATTCTGGGACCACGATGACTCCGAGTCGAAGAGCACGATTGGGTCACAAGAAAAGGAAGGGAAGAGGCGTGTCCAGGAGAACAAAAGAGCTATAAATTGTCGGAGTCAACTTTTGCAGACCGCCGCCCAGCGCCGAGCGAACTTGCGCTGGGCGCGTGTCGACCCTTGCGCACACACATGTACAGTGACCCTGTATTGGACCCTTCGGTTGCTTCAACAGCTTGACTCGTAGAAATTGGAATAAGGGAGGATGAGTATCTCGGGCACGTCGTGCGTGGGATGCATTGGCATCTGCCAGTGAATTCTGGGTAGGTCGAAGTCCGAAACGGCAAGACCTCAGGAGGACTTGGACACTCCGCCCTCAAGAATCGAAATATTGAACCTCAAGCTAATCAAGCTTCAAGCTTCGAGCCCATTATGCAATTTACTTTCTGTTAGCAGCAAAAAATGGTTGAGCTAGTAGTAGAAAATGTCAACACTTTGTATCGGTACTCAGCGCTCAGTGCAGCTGCTCAAACCCCATGAAAATTGAATCAACCCATAACGGATGTTCAACAGTCAACTACGATTGATGATCACAATCTGACAACAGATACCCCTCAGCGCCCACCCGCCATCATCTCATACGCCGCCTCTCTATCCCCTTGCCGACTGTCATCCACCAAACTCTTGAAATACCCGTCCTCTTTCTCCAACAAAACACGCGGAGCGTCAAATTCCACCTGCGAATCGCATTCGTCTCAATTTAGTAGCAATTTCCTTTTGCAGACTTCAAACACGTTGTAGGGTGACTACTTACGATGTTGCCTTTGTCTAGGACCATCTGCAGGGGCGACCGTGAGTTTACTTGGCCATTGATAAAACTAAAGGGAGTGTCAGAAAAGGTGCACGCACGATTCGATCCGCGTCCATGACGCTCCGCAGTCGATGGGCGACAGTGAGCACTGTCACGTCTGGCGCAAGCTGTGTGCGGAGGTATGTTTGGATTAGAGTGTCCGTTTCGTGGTCTGCCATGTCATCAGAATTTTAGAGTATGAATGGCAATGAAGAAGAAATGGGCTGACCTATGGCCGACGTAGCTACAAAATTGAAAAATATGGTCGAGATCAGATCCTCCTCCAGCCCGGAAATAATTCCAGCCTACCTTCATCCAGAATGACCAGCTTGCTCCTCTCACTGTTCACCACCGCCCTGGCGAGAGCGACGATCTGGCGCTGACCCATTGACAGGTTGGCGCCGCCACTTGAGATTTGGGTGTCCAAGGTCAACCTTGCGTTGTCTTTCGAAGTTGAGGATGAGGATGATGTTGACGTTGACGTTGATGGGTCTCCAAGTTCCTCTTGTCCTTCGTGTTGTCTTTGAAGGGTGAACAAACCAGCGGAGCGAAGGGCATCGTTGATTGTGGCGTCCGAGTGGTGCTTGAACGGATCTAAATTCTCTCGGAGGGATCCTGATGAATTCATTAGATGAGCGCAACATCGAACATATTGAAGCCAAAGATCCAAACTCACCAGCCAAGAGCTCAGGCTAATCATCAAGGGAAATCAGCGCCCCGATCACGAGAAAGAAACACAGACTCGGAGCGCTGTGGAGAAAGAACGGCCTTACCACCTGGGGGATGATCGTAACACTCGACCGCAGCGCGTCGAGGTTGATCTTGTCCATACGTATACCGTCGTAGTAAACTGCGCCGTCTGTGAATATGAGCCGCAGGAGAGAGAGAGTCAGGGAGCTTTTGCCGCTGCCTGTGCGACCGACTGGCACCCGATGGTCAGAGTATGACGATTGCGAAATAGCATAGGATTACCGATGCCGATCCGTTCTCCTGATCTCACATGGAATGTCAGCTGGTGGAGGACATTTGGTCCTGTCTATCAGAGCGATGAGAAGAGGATGAAAAATGACCGCGGTCAACTAGATTAGATATTCACCTCAGAATAGCGTGCGGAAAGCTTCTCAACTCGAAGCTCACCGCTGGTCGGCCAAGCTGCGGGCGGTCGTCCTGCATCCGTCGGTGGCGCTTCGTGGGTTATGTCTAGGTACGCCTGGATACGTTCCAAGCTGACGAAGGTAACTTCATGATTTTGGATTCAAGGAGAAGATACCCACCTGTTCGCATCAACCTCCAAAAAATTCCAGTACCGCACCAGCCACAGAATGAGCGCACAGAACTCCAGCGCCATCGTCAAGGAAAATCCCACATCGCCCGCGGTCAACCCTCCTCCTCCTCTTTCGGGAGTCCCTTCACTCCCTTCATTGCTCCCTCCTTGCAAGTTCGTCGACGTCTTGAGATACAACAGATACCCAGCTAGACTACAAGCAAACACGGCACCGAGAAAGTCGATTCGCACCCCAATCCAGCGGTTGAGGTCATACGACGTTTTGGATACCTTCGTGTAGTGGTCGATGCGCTTGAGCGATTCGGCTTTGACGCGCGCTTGGGCGCCGTATGCTCTGATGGAGACGAGCCCGGAGAGGGTGTCGCCGAAGTGGGCTAGGACGGGGGCACGGGCGTTGCTGTGAACCGCATGACTCTCAAAGTCAACAAATGAGCTTGAAACTCGGAAGAAATCTCCAGCACCTGCTTTCACGCATCATCGACATCTGCGCTCTCAGATACACATTGCCCAGGTAAACACCAAGCGCAGTGACCGCAGCGCCGGGGAGGAGGAAAACAGGCGTAAACCACACCACGCCTCCGAGCTTGATGAGCACCGCAAGGCCCATGTCGACGACTTTGGACAGACTTTCGGCGAGGTTGTCGTCGATCCTGGCGATGTCCTGTGAGCAGCGGGTGATGATCCGCGAGATGGGCGTTTGGTCTAGCCATCTGTCGGTGGTAATTAGCCACTTACTTCGAGATTGGAGTACATAGTAGGTATGAGGCATTGACGTACCGGAAGGTGGACCGAAGGACCGAGTGTATGAGCTGGGCATTGATGCTTCTAGATGCTTTGAGTGTTCCGCTGTTGTAGATCAAGCTCGTCATTACGTAAATCGCCGTGGATATGAGTAGGATGGAGGAATAGAGAAGAAGGTTGCTGTCGGATACCCAGTATTTGTCAGTGAACTCTTGGGCAATACGAGTCTTGATGAGACGTCACTTACAAAGGGACGTTCACATCCTGTGGTTCGCCCGTTTCATATTGATGACTCCAATATCCGAGGAACCACACAGCCAGCACCGAGCCAGCATGTATCAGTACCAGACCGCTCATCCACGCCACCAGGAAAAGGAAAGGATGTGTGCTTCCCAGACCTCTCAAATAAAGCATGTACGCCTCTCGGCTTACTCGGCCTTCAGCAATTTCCTCTGCCATAATCAACTTGCCGCTTGGAGCCGCCGGCTTGTCTATACTCTCCTGTTGCACGACCTCCGCCTTTTCTTGGATGTCGTCTTCCTGCTTGGTCTGCTCTACTTGGTAAGCAAGCGTTGAGTCGTTTGCCAGGGCGGTATTGATGTCTTTTCCCATGGCTCGTACTACTCCGTCGAGACCGACAGACACGATGTGGTCTGCGATTGGACTAACAAGCTCGACGTGATGCGTCTGTAAATGTGAGAATGCCATTGGTATCTGGCACAACATAGGCTACGAGGACTTACGATCAGTATGACTGTCCTTCCTTGCATAAGGTCTCCTTGGAAGCACTTTTCGACAATCCACTTTGACCTTGCCAATCCGAGATCTTTGAGCACTTCAGCGCAACAACGTAGTGACTGGCACATACGTATGGACATCAAGCGCAGCGAGGACGTCGTCGAGCAGTAAGATTCCTGCAGATGAATAAATTGCTCTTGCCAAAGTGACTCTGGCTTTCTGACCACCGCTGCATGAGGACGCTAGTGAGCCTTTGGCAATCATACCGGCATTTAAACACGGACCTCAGTGTGATTCCCCTTTCACCGGCCTCTGTCTCATCCCCCGCCTCAAACAACTCCAAATCCTTGCTCAAGGCACATTGGTAAAGCACTAGCTGATATGTCAGTACGGACATGCACATCAACTTTCAAAACTGACCCTTTTGATAACGCGCTTCATCGTAGGGAGATCCAAACAAAATGTTGTTTTTGATGGTGTCGTGTTGGACCCATGTCTCTTGAGCGGCATATGCAATACCATCCTCTCGAGGCAAGTTTGACCAAGAATCGGCAAATAGTGGGATGAAGTGCATTTCTCCTTGAGAATCAGGTCTAACATGAGAAGCGGCGCCAAAAGGTTAGAACTGAATTACCTAGCAGAGCCATTAGGATTGATGTTTTGCCCGACCCTCTGAAGCATTCAGCGAGGTCCGTGGCATACATCATGAATGTTAGATTGGACTCACGTAGGGCCTACTATGAGATTTATTGCGCCCCGTTTAAAGCTAAGCTCGCCTTCGAATTGCAGCCGAAATGTCCAAGCAGAAGGATCAGCCGCAGGGTTCGTCAACTTGGACCAGGTAAATTCAGCCTTTCCAAATCCGATGACCCTGTTCATCCATACATGGACAGGAATAGTACTTCGTCTGGCTTCATCATCACTGAAGCTGTCTAGTAATTCTGTTTCCAACAAGAAACTATTCACACGATCCAGAGAAACTTTTCCTACAATTTGAAGGCAATGTCGGTCTGCAATATGGATAGACGCTGAAGATGACATACCCTTTACGGACAGGCCAAATAGGAACGATGTCCTTCGCAGCAAATTGCGAACAATCTCGAACACCGCCATGGTTGAAAATACCTTTGAGGCTATATTAGAAAAGAATTTAGCAAGCAGTCCCCGCATCAAATATAATTATGACCTGTAATGCTTTCTCCCATTACCCATGTGTATGTCCCATAAGTGACCAGCATAGTAATCGTAGGAATAATGAAGCTGGAGGACGAAGGTCAATGCTGTCCTTCTAATGGAGGGCTATTTTTAACTTACGTTATGACGTCATTTGAAAGATTGATCAACTAGCCCACTGAGTGTGAAGCGCGCATAAAGGGCAAAAATACCTTACTTTTTCCTTCCACAGGAGGGCCAATTCGTTTTCACGCTTTTCGTTGAGATTATTCTGCATTCTATTCTCCCATCCAAACATCTTGACCATGCGAATAACGCGCAGGACTGCAATGGTCCAAGTTAGCTAGAGTAATTATCTGAATATTCGCCAGAATCACCAACCTTCAGCCAATGTCTGGACTCGGGCATCCGTCTCAGGAGATGAAAAGAGGCTCTAGTTAGTGTGAAGGACTAAGAAGCAAGATAGATCTCACCTTTTCCATCCGACGGTGGTGAAGGCGTTGCAGTTGCCCTCCAATATACCCGGGTACCGGTAGAAGCAAAACTATCAAAGTAAATGCAATAACGGCGCTGTCAGATGATTGTAAGCTTCAAGGGTGTTGTATCACTAAATAATCTACCTCCAGCCAAGCAACTTGAACAAGAATACGGCAGCAAAAACGAGCTCCAGAGGCCCTTGAATTACTGGAAAAACTTGGTTGGAAATGATCAAGTCCACGACTTGTGGAACGTACCAATCATAAGAAAATCTTTAGCACCTGCAATGCTATCCACATCGACGGTCACCATAGTGTTAATCCTTCCAATGAGGTTTTTTTCCTCGGTGTGAGAATCCTTTGATCGTCCTTGCCCTTCCCCGGCGTCCATTCTGTCTGACTGCCCGGCTTTCAAACGGACACGCAAGCTGTGTTCAAACAAAAGTTCAGTGAGTATAGCTTGTGTTTGAGCCACCACGACAGTCGCCATAAACGAGTATCCTTGCCAACATAACGTCATTGAAATGCGAGCCAAAAAGAGGCATATAACCCAAAACCATGGTCGAACATAGTCCATGTCGCTTCCGGATTCGAGTGCCCTGGAA
The DNA here is from genome assembly GCA_002938385.1 of Gymnopilus dilepis. Classification (NCBI taxonomy): domain Eukaryota; kingdom Fungi; phylum Basidiomycota; class Agaricomycetes; order Agaricales; family Galerinaceae; genus Gymnopilus; species Gymnopilus dilepis. The sequence goes on along the minus strand of NHYE01005486.1, from coordinate 27,354 downwards.
AAAGGCCAAATTGAATTTCAGGAAGTCGACTTGGCATTGAAACAGACTTACGCTAGGATCCTGTTGAGGGCGATGGGTGACAAAAAGTTTGAGATGGCTTGAAGAATAATGATAGCAGACATCGCTAGGAATTCACGCCCTTGGCAAAAGGAAGTTAGACATTGGCAAATTATGAGATCAAAGAGCATCCAGCTTACAGAATATCCGACATAAACCAAAGAAGAGATGTCGTTTCCCTGTACCGTGTAACGGGTCCAGATGCTACTCATGCCAAACATCAGACCTGGCAGAAATTTCCTACAAAAATGCAGTCGTACTGGAAGTGAATGATCGACTAAATAGTTCGAATAGTAGTAGTCGGCCAGTGGAGGTATCTCGGTATGAGGAAGATGAGGAAGCTTAGAAGCCTTCTTTACGATCGGGTCCATATATGAGTAAATGACTCTTGAAAATATGGAAGCAGTCTGCTCAGGATTAGGCTGCTCGGCTGGATGCTAAGTAGGTAGTTACTAAAGCAGGAGCAGAGTGCTGTTGGCGTATTCTCCAACTCACCTCTACATCGACGGGGACATAAGGACGGGGAACAAAAAGCATGTAACCGACAGACACCAGCATTAACAAAGCTCCTTCAATCCAAAGCATTGACCCTTCGACACTGTCTGTAGGTGTTCCAGTATAAGTCATTAACGGCCAAACATTTCGATATGTAAAGGCTGAGAAGGACAAAAACAAGATTAGGTCGTTATTATACGACATCAGTTGGTTCCATTTCCCTCCTTTCATTGCGCCCGCAGCCAAGAGGGTCGAATAACACTAACACTGATGTTCAGACAACGGAGCCTGCAGAATATGTAACCGGACGCACATAGGTTGCTGTTGTCATCAAGTGTCGCGCGTTTGGTAGTACAGCATGCTTTCTTTGTGCTCCGAAGAGCAGACGTAAGGACAGAAGGACCAGGATCGAGCATCCTCCGAAGCGCAAAGCCTTGAACAATATCACGACTGCGGCATCTTGGGATAAGAAAGCTACCGATTTCAGACGGCGTCTTGCGAGGTGAGGGTGTTGACATGACATATTTGCGCGATCGTCAAGATGAGCGGCGCCGTGGGATACATGAGCTACGAGTGCTCGAAACAACCAAAAGAGCAATGATAGAATGGCGAAGATAAAAGGTATAGACGTTGTATGCCACCTGGAAATAGATGAGTGTTACAATCATCCAAAGCCTGCCGCTATCTATAATCCGACAACGCTGACCATTTAGATTCTGTTTCATCGTTGAAAAGAGAGCCCCATCGCGAGCCTATTGGGTCTTGAATGACTTGAGGTAGCCTATCCATGCAGGGAAAGGGGTTGCAATGCTGCTCCTCGGAATCAGATGGCAGGAATAGATTGAGCAGTAGCCAGTTGAAAAAAGTGACTTGAATCGTTGAGCCGTGACTTCGACCGCTGTACCAGCGCAGGACCTTCAACGCGACAGCTCATACAACTCACTTCTCCAATCAAGCTGGAATTCAGCGTCCTACTCCTGCAATCCAATGACGACCATGCCCACTGAGTTCCTCTCCCGTTGCTTTATGAGTTTCCTACAACTCGAAGACGACTCTCACCGACATTTAGCCCCTGTAAGGAACCTCATATGTCAAACTCCAGTCATGAAACCACGGTAGATGGCTGATAGGTGTGCGAGCGCGAGCTTTGGAGTGATCAGCACAGTGAGCAGAGAGCAGTTGATTGTTGAGGAGCAGGCTTTCGGGGTCAGATTCGTGGGCCAATCGCGGTGTGTGAACATAAAAAGACCGGATCAAATGGGACGTGTTGATTCCGTCAATTTCGCCTCACCCGATCTTATTCCGAATCTTTTTCCTTGACTGACCTCTGAGCTTCTGGGGGTGACGGTGTTGAAGTCTGGTCATCACGGATGAATCGTATTCCATTGGCGCGTCGATATGATGCATGAAATCTTCTACTACTCGTCCGTTCACTGTGGCTTGGTCCCCTCTTCTCTTCTGGACAGTCGAAATTTGGAACTCCAAACATGCGTTCATGGCAGCAGAACATCTGGTCCTTCACTTATGCGATTCTCAATCAATGTCCTTCGTTAGTTGCAACAAATCAACTCCTTCTTGCTCCCATTTGACATTACCTCTACTTTCATTCGTCGAAGCCATATGACTGCAACAAATGCCGTACTCATTAAGAACACGAACAGGCGCACGATATCCACGGCATCTGACAAAACCTGAGTTCAAGGGACTGAGCCAAGCTTTACAGAATACGGTGACAATGACATGTCGACGTACAGACCATTGTTTACCAAATCAAGAGGTTCAGCAGCCCACCTCGGTTGAATTTCTCTCACTTCCGCATGCTCGACCTGCCACTTTCAACCAAGATAGACTTCGGGGACAGTGAAATGACCCTACCCGGTACCCGATATTGGCCCCTAGAAAGTCGTCCTTCCATTTCTCTTTTCGAACCTTGCTATTTCTACTACAAGACGACGCCACTGGGAAGGAAGTCAAATGATAAGTCTACGCGCTCGTAGGTTGCATGACGGGGAGAGGAGTTGCTCACCAGCATCTTGACATTCATATCGACTATGTCGACTACACGACAAGCTGCAGAATTCATACTCTAACAATCTGAGGACGAGACATATACCCTATCGTATCTGGCACGGAAGTGATCTCGTGTCAAAACATATAATCCTAAAGTTCACACATGCAATGAAGGTTCCCATGTTGCTGCTTCTCTTCTTTGAGTTCTCGAGCTCTCGCCACGAACGGAGAAAATTTAAAATAAGTCGTAAAACGTGGAAGTAAATCTTAATGTTGATTTACTCCGTCAATCACTATCCATTTCACCCTTCCTTAGATTTACGACCTACCCAAGTCCAGATTGATTACTACTTTGGATTCTTATGTCGGCCAGACGCCAACGTCACAAGAACGTCATTTAATTTATGAGACTAGAAAGGTTTACCTGTAAAGGTCTACTAAAAGGTACTATCGACCACAAGCGATGCTCGCAAGGACAGTCCGTCCCGATCATAGATGACGATATATCAAGACTGTGTGCGCAAGCTCAGGGGCGCGCCCAAAAAGGTGCCGCTACTGGAACTCCTGCAGCGTGTATTCTAGCAAGTAATAAATGGACATGCGCCTGCAGCCGATGTCGATTTTACGACTGCACGTTGCCCGGTGACCGAGCCTCGAGACACGCCAGGTCGAGGCAGGATTAAAGGCTTTCCTTGCAGGGTCATTGGCTTCGGGGACTGACTGTTCTTCGCCGTGAATGACCGTTATAGTACCCAAATTTTTACTTGTTAAAGCTATCTTCCAGTTGGGACGTGACGAGTCAGTAAAGACAGATCGATCTCAAACGCGCGCTATCAATAAAGTAGGCAATTTAATTAAGCAACAGAAGCCGCGATCGTCAATAAAGATAAGTACCTTTGAGCCGATCTGCCAATCGACTGCCGCAAACGGAACTGGGGCTAAAGAAAGCGAGTGTGGAGAACCATGACCGCGGATGCGTCGACACTCACCCCCTTAGAACATGAAATGACAGAGCCTGGTATCAAGAAATGGGCCGGTCAATTCAGAGATGCAAGCGAGCCATCCCTGGCGCACACCTGTCAGAATATAGGACATTACAAAAGGACCTTCGAGAGGATCAATGGCGGCAGTGGCAATACCGCCTTAATTGGTCGACATCGATTATGGTGCCATCGGGCCCGGCCCAAAGGTACGAGTGAAGCCCGAGCTGACTTTAAATGGATCGTTCTCTCAAGTCATCCCCCTTTATGGTCCAAGAGTATATCCAAGTCGTTTCTTGTAGTTCGTCTTCTGGTATATCGAAGAGTGGCAGACATGAATAAGCCAGGAAAGCCACTGAGTAAGATGAAGGCATGACTTGGCATATGCGCCACACATTGACTCCGGCAAGATTTACCGAGAAAATCCTCAGGGGTAAATGCACGTCGCGCAGACCCGAACTTTACTCGGACAGAAGCGGAGGGTCGACCGGTGTGAACCATCGCACACAGATATGACATCCGTTCTCCCTGAAGGAGGACTCGGCGTTAAGCTTTCGCAGGGACAGATATTATTAGCTTTTCCGCGTTCTAAAAATAGTCCGACAGAAACCAATATTTTCTGGATTTTGGCTCCGAATTCTTTACACAACTTTCCGTACAATTATCTCAACTATGCTTCTCAAGGGCACCCATGATCCCACAGCTCATTCTGTTTCCGAACTATATTTACATAGTAGCCGTTCCGGAACATTGCCAACGATGCTTCAGTGACCAACTTCATCATATGTAGCGCCCATCGGTCCACCCATTGCTTGAAATGATGTAGACGATTTATTGCTGAGAACGCCGCCAAGCCGTAGGATTCGGGTACTTGGCTGATCTGGAATATGGTCATGATTGCAAGGATCGTGGACAAACTGTAAGACACTTGGCCGAAGCCGAGAACACGCAGTGCCCGTCGCCGATGGAGATGGGAAAGAGCGTGTCGGGAATAAGGCTTCAACCTCACAACTGCAGATTAATCGGAAATCGTGAGTCAGTAAAGTCGTCGTTCGGGGTTTGAGAACTCACAGAGGCCTGGACAGCAGACTTCTCTGGTAAAGCCGGTTCTGAGTCGATAGCTCGCATAACACACGTACCCGGACCAGACACGGTCCGGATAACGAAACTGACAATTCGAAGGCCTTCGTCGTAGTCGAGTGTCCAAGTGAATTCTTCAACAAATTTCCTACCACTCTTCTTCCACTTCCAAGTAACGCTTGCGGTAAGATTTGCGCGACGCTTATTCAAATCGACCTGCAAGGGGCTCAGAATCTTTGCGTCGGAGCGAACGAAATGGGTGGCCAAGACATCGAAATACGACCGAATCGCATTCGAGCCATCTAGTCTCGACGTATGTGGATGTGGACAAGTCGCAGGTGCGTGTTGTATTATGACAGGAGAGGTTGTGGAGAAGAAGGAGAGCATTTTGAGAGGAGGGTTATTAGAGGAGAACGCGTCGAAGAACGCGTTGGTAGACGCTCGTAGTTGTTGCTCGGAAATCATGACGGTTCAGCTAGCACAGTAGAGCAAGGGGTTTATTTTGAGATTCCCAAGAATGACGTGCCTTTATAGCTTTTATGGATGGAGGCTCGGGGCCTCGGGCAGAAGGGATTGAGGTCATGGCCGGACTGTCAGACCGCTACCAATGACCGTATTTTCATAATATTCCGTTTGGGAATTAATCGGGAACCCGAAGACGTCTATACGTATATCGATGTCGATATCGCATATCCACGTCGCAAAGAAGTACTTCCTTTGAATGAGGCAGGCTAGCTGCCACACCATATCACTGTAATCTTGAAGGAGCTTCTCGTGCCGCGACGGATGTTGTCCCGATCTTGATCGAGATCGATATAGCAAGGGACAGCCCCGAGCCTGTTGTTCGAGGGGAGTGACGGTTGAGACACATCCAGATGGATGGGAGACGCAGGTGCCTGACAGCCTCATTTCAAGCTGAGACTGAATGTTAACCAACCAGTTGAACTTTGATCACGGCAACTGAACAAATCGTGTTGACTTGTAACAATTGTATGGGCTACGTCGGCGGTCGATTCAACCATAGCAGTTAGGTCCTACCATAGCATAATCTCTACGATTCGAAGAGTTGAAGGCGCAGTCTCGCTCTGTGTGACAAATGAGGTCCTCATCGTCCCTCACTGATCAGTTGGCAAAGAATAGAAGCCGACATTGGCTAGCGGGTCACTGAGAATGGTCCGTTGGGGGGCCGTTAGAGCGTCTAGGATCAGTAGGACCTTCCCTGGACGTCTCTGGTTCGGCCAGCAATCAAGCTCACCGACGTACGGTACCATTACAGTACGGAGCTTCTTCGACTTAAACGAGTAAAGTTCAGATGGTGTTCTTGATAAACTTTTTATTTCAGTACGTAGAACTCACATGCTGTAAATTCAGTTCACTCTATTTGCTGAACAGATGCTTTATTAAATTGATGACGAAAGTCCCCATGGCCAGTATGAAAATTCTGGAGCGGTTTTGCATCACTCTTGGAGCTTGAAGCCGGGAGACTGAGCAAACGAAGGTGAAGATGGCCATCAATTTGAAAAGTCGACATCGAGAGAATGAGTATCTCATTTCAGTCCCTGGAACGAATCTCGCCACAGGAAGGACGTTTCATATGATGTAAGAAAGTCCACAGGGAGGAATTTATCTGAATAAAGGTGTGGTTATACTGGGTTATCGTCTGTCCGTACGATGCTGTCCATACTAGAGTCCTCGATGTAAAATAGGCGAACCAGATTCTTAGAAAGACTGTGCCCTAGCTCTGCTAGATTCGGCCTCGGCGAGCGAATAAAGCTTCTGACTTTCGCCGCTTCCTTCGACGAGAGCTTTAAATATGCCGCCATCCTTTTTTAATAGGTCCATCGGGGAACCAAATTCGGCCTGAGAAGCCTTATATGAATGAAGTTGTCCAGAAAAGAAGGAAATCTTACAATGCGACCGCTATCTAGGACCATCTGATGAAGGCATGAGTACTGATAAAAGCTTAGAGAATGAGAATACAAGGAAAAGACATTACAATTTTATCAGAATCCATGACAGTTCGCAACCTGTGTGCTACTGTCAGGACTGATACATCCTTGCCGAATTGACACCTCAGGGTGTCCTGGATGATTATATCCGTGTCATAATCTGTATTACGATCAGGGGTAGGAAAAAGAGAGGATGGTTGAAGGCCGACCGATAGCAGATGTAGCTGGGCAGGTCACAGTCAGTAAGACAGCCTAAGTATGCGCATAGTTGTCGAACGGCTCACCTTCGTCCAGAATTAAAAGCTTACTGCCGCGTATTATTGCTCGAGCCAAGCTTACTATCTGTCGTTCCCCCACAGAAAGATTGGTACCGCCACCAGAGATTTTACTGTCCAAGGTGAGCCGAGCATCTTCAGAATTACCACCACGGAGAGAATAGAGGCCAGCTGATGACAAAGCGCTGTGTAATACCGCATCATCATGTTCACCAAAAGGATCCAGGTTTTGGCGAAGGGTCCCTAGCATCGTCTGAATATTTCATTTACTCAGGTAATTTCAAATTGCATACCGCTTAGAAGTTCGGGCTGGGGAATTTTAGTAATCAATCGGTCACAAGGACACTAAAACCTTGTAAGCTTACTCACTGTCTGAGGGATGATAGAGATATTCGACCGAAGAGCATCGAGATTAATGGCACTGGTATCAATGCCGTCGTAATAGACGTTACCCTGCGTGACCAGGCATCTCAAAAGAGCAAGGGTGAGAGAGGTCTACAGAACCAATCAGCGACGTTGTCCTCAGGTAGCATTTCCGATGGTCGGCCTGACCTTCCCACTGCCTGTCCTCCCAACTGAGGAAACCCCCATTAACACAGACCCAAACCAGGAAAGCCAGCTGCTCACCGACTCCAATGCGCTGACCAGGAGCGATCTGGAACGAAATATTTTCCAATACGGTGGGGCCGAACTGTCGAAGCTGATGAGCTATCGTTGATAGGAAATGAGATTCGTCCACTTGCCTGAGAGTAGCGAGCGGAAAGATTATGCACGCGCAGGTCTCCGCTTCTGGGCCATGCGGCAGGTGGTCTTCCGGCTAATGTCGGTTTGGGTTCATGTTCGATTTCAATATACTGCTGAATGCGCTCTAGACTAGAAGCAAGTCAGTACGTCGTATAAAAAATGCGATGATGGTGTTTGAAAGAACCTGTTCGATTGTACTTCAAGATCGTTATAGTTTCTGACTAAATAAAGGAGGCAGCTACAAAAGGTCAGCGCCATCGTGAGCGAGAAGCCGCTGTTGGCCGCTGAGGTGCTTGTCCAATAGACAAGATATGCTGCGAGAGAGGCCGTGAAGAGGGCTCCCAAAGCATCGATTCGGAGTGCAATCCATCTGTTGAGAGTCCCGGTGATTCGAGCAGGTCTGCTGTAGTGGTCAATGCGTCTCATCAGCTCGTCCCTGAATGCGTTTTGGGCGCCGTATGCACGAATAGAAACTAGATTGGGAAGCATTGATGAATTCAAAACAGAATCTTCTGTGAAAATAGGCTCACCGAGGCCTTGTATCGCAGCATTAAATTGGGCAATCACTGGAGCCCGAGCGTTACTACAATAATGGTCAGAAGGACGCGCTGACAGCGAATGGTCTAACTCAAACCTCAATTCCCGTTTGACTGCAAGTTGAGACTTGACGTACGACCCGCCCGAATACATACCCAGGGCAGCAATTCCTACTCCGGGAAGGAGAAACCCTGGACTGAACAGAACCACAGCCCCGAGTTTTGTGAACATGGTGATAGACTCGTTCACCAACACGTTCAACGATTGAGGAATAGTTCCATCAAGGGCGTTGATATCTTGAGTACACCGAGCAACGATGCGCCCTGTCGGTGTCTCATCAAGCCACCTGTAAATTGTCGTTATGAGATGTCAAATGTCTTTCAGTTTTGGTGATACCTAAAGGTCGACGTGAAAACGGAGTCGATTAATTGGGCGTGTATAACTCTGGAGCTGCGCAACACTCCCGAGTTGTAAAGGCGGCCAGTTAAGAAGGACAATGAAACGTTGCCGAGAGCGATGCAAGCAAATCCGAGAAGATAACTGGCAGACATATGAGAGAATGAATGGAGCAGATATTTGGCGTACGCACAAGCTTAAGTTAATCTCTGAGGGATGATGAACTTCGTATTGAGAGCCCCAACGGCCGAGGAACCAAACTTGAAATGCGTCAATCCATTGCCCAACTATAATTGCCAGGACCCAGGTGGCAAAGAAAATTAAGGGTCGACTGCCACTCAGCGACGAGATGAACATTCTCAATGGTTTCCACGTGACGCGACCTTGAGCAATTTCCTCAGGAACAACGAGCTTGCCTCCCGCCCCCGGGGTCTGAGATGATTCCTCAAGGCGTGTTTGCAACAATGGCGTTACCTGCCTCTCGCTTTTCAGCGACGCCGGGACTTCTTCTGCTAACGCTCTTTCAATATTCGTCGATTGGGACTTGACATGACCATCAACGTCGACAGACACTACGAGGTCGGCAATTGGGGCAACCAATGCCACATTGTGGGTCTAGCCAAGTTATGAGAAGCACTTTAGAAGGCAGCAAAGGCCAAAATGGGAACGAGACGCACAACGAGAAGAATTGTTCTTCCACGAACGAGGTCGCCTCGTAAGCACTTGTTCACTATCCAGTCTGCTCTGCATGGTTAAATCCATGAGAGATAGTACAGGGAAGAACACTGAAGCAACCTTACGTATGAACGTCAAGAGCAGCTAATACATCGTCAAGAAGAATGATCTCAGACGAAGAATATATGGCTCTCGCGAGAGTAACCCTAGCCTTTGCAGTGTCAGAGGGGATTGACAATCGTGTTTCGCGTCTCCATACCTTTTGTCCACCACTGAGTTGTTCCACCACATTTCACGTTCAAGATCAGATCATGTAGTCAAGGCCAATGGTTACTGACCTCAGGGTTAAACCTCTCTCACCGACTTCTGTGAGATCGCCCGCCTCGAAAAGCTGCAAATCATACTCCAGAGCGCACTGGTGAAGGACTCGTACCAACGTTAGAGAGCCCCTGTTTCCGTGATGACGAGTGTGATTTACCTTTTCGATAACGCTCTTCCTCATAAGAAGAGTTGAAAAGAATGTTATCACGAATGGTCGCGTTTTGAATCCATGACTCCTGAGCGGCATATGCAATACCTTTCTCTCGAGGAAGGCTGACCCAAGCGTCCTGATTGCGTGAGGGCAAAAGATACATCTCCCCTAAAACATGATTAGCGCTTTGAGTATGATTACTGAGGAGGAGGACAGACCTAATAAAGCCATGAGCAGTGACGTTTTGCCCGATCCGCTAAAGAGCATTCGCAGGTCAATATCTCAGAATCGGTCAAGAAGCCCAGTGCCTCACGTAGGACCAATGATTAGGTTGATGCCGTTTCTTTTGAATACAACCTCGCCTTCAATTTTGAGGACAAGATGCCTACGAGAACTGGCGCCTGATAGCGTATCGTGCGCGGACCATGCAAACGAAACATCCTTGAACCCTATCTCAGTTCTTTGATGATGCACATCCGTTGAAGGAATCGGATCAAGCAATTCAGCGCTCCTCAAGAAATGATTGACTCGATCTAGAGACACTTTGCCTGGCACAATATTGATCACGCCATAGACAGCGCTTTAGATGATGCTGCTTACCTTGAATGAAGAGAACCGACCGCCAAGAGAAGCGTTGAACCTGTGTCCTTAGAATTGAGAGGACGGCCATGGTGGAGAATATTTTAGACGCTAAGAATATGACGATAAGCTGTTTGGTCACAGCCCAAGATATACACCGTACCATTCAGCTCGCCTTTCATCACGACGGTGTAAGCGACATAGGTCATGAGGAGGGTAATAACAGGAATTAGAGTGCTGGGTGCGGAAAAGGTTAAAAGTTTGAGTACAAATAAAGGAACTCGAACGTACTTCATAGATGCGTTCAGGAGTCCGAGGGTCTGTGCCGTCAGGTCAATACCTTGAGCAATGATTTCAAGACACCAGAGATTCCTACCAAAGTCTGCCATAATCGCCGCAACTCTGCTTCTCTTTTTTCGCGAACGCGCTCGCCCATCTTCCATTCCCACCCAAGGAGCTTTATCGTTCTCAAGACATTTACCACTGAAAGGAGACCGGAAATTGTTGCATATTTGAGATTTTCGGGACGATACTTACGTTCAGATATTTCTTCTACTCTGGCATCAGTCTGAGGAAATTGGTCAGACAGAAAACATTGAAGGAAAGAGACAGTCGCTAGCGTACTAAGTTCATCTTTGACTTCTGTACCTCACTGAGCTTTCTTGCGAAGTAGCTAGGTACAGGAAGAAACACGATTGTCATAGCAAGGCCAACAAGCGAACTGTCAAAAGTTAAGATCATGCTGACATCGGCATAGGGAAGGTTTTACCTCCAGCCAAGTATCTGGTAGAGAAATATCATCGAAAAGGTGATTTGCAATGGGATCTGCAAAGCTAAACGGCAATTAAGGTAAGCCAATTCTTACATCCTAAATCTGATGAAATTGGCAACAGACCAAAATTCATAAAATCGGCCGTATTGGCAACGGTCGCAGCATCTATGGAATACAGACTGGTGATCCTTCCAACGTAATTTTTCTTCTTCGCCTGCTCGGAAGGGGCAGAAGATTCTGGACCTTCAACGCTGGAGGGCTCTGACACTATCCTGGTCCGTAAGGCATGCTCGAAGAGGAGCTGCGTCAGTATTACTGACACCCAAATCGAAACTTTGGACATGATATACATGTTCCATAGCTCCAAAAAACACGCCAAGATCGGACCACAGAATAGCAACACAATCCAGAACCATGGACGAATAGTGGTCTCTGCACCTCCGGTTTCAAGGTAGCTGTGGGTCGCTCGTTGTTTAATTCCAGAATATTCACGCTTCGGTGAACGCCTCATACCTTAATACTCTGTTCAAAGCCGTCGGCGCCAAGAAGCCACAAACTGCTCCAAGAAATATAGAAGTCGCTATGATTGCGTACTCGCGGCCTGTGATGCCCAAATCGTCAGCCACTTCCTTCGTCAGGTTCAGAAATTCTTGGTCTGCTCACGAAAAACAATCATCAAGCTAAAGAATATATTCCGACGCCTTGAACCAGTGAAGTGATTTAGATGCTGTTGATTTTCTTGAATAAGGATGCCATGGACAGAAACAAAGCAAACAGGACTGACGTGGAAAGCTCTCTTCCTCAGGAAATCCGCGGAATCTACGTCTGCGAGAGGTGGCAGCTGGTCGTGGTGTACGTGAGGGACCCGATTGCCCAGTGCAATGAGAGGATTGAGATAGGAATAAGTAAACCTTGACATCCAAGAAGCAGTGATTTCTGGGTTTATCACTGGCATAGGATTCTGTCGAGATATCAAAAATGTCAGTGGAAAAGATATATCGTCGAACTAATGTGTTTACCTTGGGGTCCACCGGCTTGTAAGGACGAGGTCTGAAGGCCGGAATGACGGCTGCTATAATGAAGACCAGCGCGATCTTGACCCATAAAACGTTGCCCTCTTCTTGGTCCGCTGGCTCCAGCGTGTACGTTGCTAACGGCCAGATGTCGCGGTATATATAAACGCCCAGGATGGACAACCAGACCACTATGGCGTGGTCAATGGCTACTGGACCGGTTCTCTTTGAGAATAGGGATAGAGCCGACAAAAGCATGGTATAGAACTGTGCTGGTGTTGAGACCTGCTGCGTCGGAAAGGAGCCCCTCGACTTACATATGTTGCAGTCATAAGATGACTGAGGCAATAAGATTTGAACAGCAATCCCAAGCGATCAGGCGTCTGTCTACAGTCCTTGACCGGGTCAGTGGCAGAGAGAAACGTGAGGACCCCGCATATAACGGTCTGTATCACCATCAACCCGAAAGCAGATGGACCGCCATAAGGTCTTGCGTGTTCAACCACTCTCGCCCTAAAAGCTGCGATTCCAGAACCTTGTTTTGTGTCAATTTCTTGACTATCTCCAGCGAGCTCTTCTGACTGAGAACGCAGGCGCCTGACTGAAAAAGGTATGAAAGCGAGGAGCGACAAGATTGCGATTCCACAGGGCAGCAAGCGTGAATCCACGTCAAGCCTTGAAGAACGCGATGTTAGCGTTACCTTGTCGTCAAACCATAGGAAAGACCATACCGATTAGAGCCCACTGCCAGGTGCCACTGCACATTCATGACCGAGTTGAGAGTCGATGATGTGTTAGCTAGCGGTATGTACAGAGTTTCGTTTCACCTTCTGCTGCAGAAGGTCCTTCTTATCTAGCACTCCTACCGTCTAATGCTTGAGCTTCCTGCCAATTAGAGTGCATTATCGGACAGAACCACGCGCCCTCCACACGACTTCATACACGTCGGCTTCGGTTACCCGTTCACACGCTTGAAATTGCACGCATTCATCGAGCGAGGAATGGCTCTTGCCAAGCACGCCATCTGCCATATCATAGATATCATAGAGAGTAATAAGGATTTGGATTCACGGAGGACGGGCAAGAGTATCCGTCTCTCCGTGTTCCGTCGACGGCGACGACTGTTGAAAACCGAAGATTAGGGCAGGCAGAACGAAGTGGTCACGCGCCTAGTCACAGCTCGTGCTATTATCACGTGGAATGACTTCGCAATCGCGTTTGTCACGCTGGCGCGTTAAATCTAACGAAATCTCCAATCATCAATATTGCATCAATGGCCATCGCAGTGGCTCGGTCTAGACTGCTTGAGGACCTCAGATTTTGCCAAAAGTTTTGCTATTACCTGCTCAATTAATAATAATCTTATCTTTAACAATCTTCGCAAGTCTAGCTCCCACTGGCAAGAATTCCTTTCAGAGACGCGGACTCGAAGACGTGGCAGTCTTAAGTACTTTGTAAGCTAGCATGCTTTTCGAATGACTATGATTATATGGATGGCTCAGAAATGTTTGAGCAATTTGATAGCGTAGATCTTGTAAGGGACGGCACCGCCAAACACAGTACCGGCGAGACTGTTATATTCCTTCAGAAACACATCAGGACTCCCTAATTATACTAGAAAACTTTGGAGGGCTCACCGTATCGCTGTAATCTATCGACAAATAGGTTTTGTCATCTTCCAAAGTTTTTCCCCACTGAAACTGGGGAAGGAGATGGTAACGATGTGCAAAACCGAACTGCTCAACGACATAAGCTGCGGCCATCAAAAAGTTGTCCGATGCCTTTTCGTCCTGAAGGCACATTTCCAGGATACAGGTGAAAGTAGTCTCAGATCTCTTGGGAAGATGATGGAAAATGAAGTCGTCGAATTTGGTGGTGTGGAACATCCTGAAATCACCTTCGATCAAGGATTCAAGGCGCTTGATATCAGAGTCTTGGCTGTCCATCACGGCTTTGTGGTGTTCGTACGACTGCCAGTCTAGACTAGGTACTGCCATCAGATAGTCGCAAGAAAGCTACTGAGAGGGACTCACAGACGATCAAAAACAGCCTTGACGTTGTGTCTGTATCATGTTCAGGCTTCGACAGGCCTGAAAAAGCACTACATCCCACGTCTCAATCAGGCTCAAGCACTTGCAAAAAAGTAGACAACGTTGCGTACTGTTGGCATCCTTTGCATCCTTCCAGAAATTCAAGAACTGGATTTATCAATGACGGGTTGGCCAAGTAAGCCTCTGAGGGAATCCATGAGGCGAACTCGATGACTGGAGCCATGATTGATGATTAGAATTTGGATGAGGATGTAGTATACCAGGTAACTCGCCTATAAGTCATGTCATAGCTCTTGTAAAATCTCCGAATGGCACAGTGACACATACTTGTAGCCAGATCTTTGGTCATTTCAAGCTTTAAACGGTGAACAATGACCTGTCGATTAATAGGACCGAGAAAAGAGCTCTGCAGGTAGGCGGCGTTGTTTCCGCCCTTGTTGGCATTTTCAACAGTCCTTGATCAAGATGCAACAGGGCTTTACAAAGCATCCTACCCTTGGGTCCAGGACACAAATCTTCGAAGGAATCCAGGCAAAGGCTCGGCCTGTCCGGCCACTTCCATGTCCTTTAGAATCCACCCAAGGCGGACCGCTGAAGAACGACCAAGAAGCCAGCGCAGCAAGAACATTACTGTCAGCTGAACAATGCAGCAGCGAAGTGTCCTGTCAGAGAAATGCGCAGTCAGGTTTACAGACCAGAATAGCTTGCCGAGCTAAAAGTAGAAGGTCATGGGTGTGGAGAAAGCAAGGCCCTGATCAGGAAGGCGGCGGAACAAAGTTCAATTTGGCGGGAAAATTAAAGTTTTGTCGCAGTTGCTTCCGACTCCCATGCGCTATGCCCGACGCTGCTGACGATGTCCACGCCTCCGCCGTCGCTGGCGGTGCCAGCCGACGACCACCGCCATTGGAAATGACTTTCTCGTCTGGGAGTGGTCATTCCCGTCGACAATCGAATATGAGCTCTGCGAGCTCGGACAGTGACGATGTTGAAGCCTACTCGGCTCTTTCGGCTCTCGACTCTTCTGCGGCTCTTATCCTTGTGCACGACCAGGAGGAGCCCGCGAGCCCACTGGACTATTCCGAAGAGGACGAGCTGATTGACGACGATGAGCTCGTCAGCCCCATGTTTGAAGTGCGCAGATCGGCGGCATTTCAATCACTTTCGCCGTCAACGGTTTTCCTCCTCCTTCTTGCACCCTTTCTCAAGCTCGGAGCCCTCAACCTTCCAAACACCCGGCTGCCTCTAAATTACGGCCTCCCGGCGCTGCTGCTATCCGCATTGGCTTCAATATTTTCCAGGCAGATATGGTACATGCTCGCGCGGTATGTTCGCAAAGCGGACATGACTGACATCCTGCTCGACACTTTTGCCAAAGGGAGAGGGAAGGAACGCCAAAGGACTATCATCCGTGGTGTCATTCGAGTTTGCAATGGGTCCATCAACCTCCTGTTGGCTGTAACATACTTGCGATGTGAGCGGTTCTCTGTTTTTGTGCTTCTACCCTGACTGACAAACTTCTAAGATTCAATATATACGCTTCTGCCGCT
Organism: Gymnopilus dilepis; assembly: GCA_002938385.1. NCBI lineage: Eukaryota > Fungi > Basidiomycota > Agaricomycetes > Agaricales > Galerinaceae > Gymnopilus > Gymnopilus dilepis. Next base: position 11,722 of record NHYE01005486.1, on the reverse strand, counting down.
CATCCCTCAGTGGCTCAGCCCTACACTCCTGTATCTCGGCTCAACGATGCTGATAGGCGTTGTAATAGCGTACCTGGCCTTTGCTCAGTCGCTGGGTTCAAGACGAGTTGCCTACACAAGCTGGCTCTCACTTGCTACGTATGTTGCCTGGTTAGGCTGCACAATCTACGCCCACAAAGAGGGATTGCTCCAAGTTCGACAAGGCCTCTTAGGCAACGATTCCGTATGGCAGGGATTAGGTGGGTGCCTCGCCTTTGAATCATGCAAACCTAGACTTATGCTCCAATAGCAACAACGGCATTCACATTTTGCTCTTCCTCAACCCTACCTCTCTATGCCTCCCTGAAGAGCCATCCGCACCTCATCTCAACCACCAAGTTGCCCCGATCCCGGTCCTTCCGCCTTCTCTCTTTTTCTTCCGGGCTCGTCGCTGTGCTCCTGCTCCTCCCATCAGTCATTTTCTCCGCCTTTCCCAATCGACCAGCCATGGTAAGTCTTTCCTTCTCCACTACCCCATTCCACGCCGATTTTCACCCTATTCAACCAGTCATCTCTATCTTTTGCCTCACAGACAACGCCACCGCCCCCGCCGGTCGAGAACTCCACCTCCGCCATTCTAACTTCCATGACCTCATCCCCGTCCCCAGCGTCCCCAGCCGCCACGGCACTCGCTCACATACTCCTCCTGAACACGACGCACGTTCCTCCTGTCCTCCATTCCGCTCCTGCTCTGGCACCACCGCTTCCATCCGAGGTTACCCTACCCAAGGTCCAAATCCAGACCGTGCGTCGTCTGCTCAGTGCCGCGACGCTCCTCCTCGGAATTCCTCCTGTCATACTCACCACCCCGCCCCTCGCCCTGCCACCACTCCGCTCCCAGTCCCTCCAGTTCAACGTTAACAGAGCATGCACGATCATCATCGTCCTCTTGCTCTCTTTGATACCCCCTCGGACCTTCCCAAGCCCAAGCCCGGACACAGCCACACCGGGGGATGAGCAGGGCGAGTTTTACCTCGCCTCTTCGGGCATGTTCGCCCTCTTGACGTGGCTCATGCTCTTCATGACGCTTCTGGGGACGTACACTGTCCCTGCCGTCGTCCACATCCTTATCCACTTCTTCAAGCGCCCCATAGCTATCGTTGTTCCACCCCGAACCCCCCTTCTGCACACCCCTTCCGCTTTGGCCGATCCTGGCTCCAGCAGTCGCAACGACGCTGATGAAGAAGATCAAGACGACGACGATGCACTCTTGGGGCCTTCGAGTTTTCGGGGCGTGTACGACGAGCTTCTCCTCAGGAAGGAGAGGGCGTTGCAGAAGAAGCAGTTCAGGAAGCGGATCATATGGGACGTTGGGGTGTGGTTGCTTCTGGGTGCAAGTTTGCTGGTCGTTGTCGGGTTTGCAAGGACACTTTCCATCAGACTATAGTTACTGGGGGGGATGGTGTACACCGGCTGGCCGCGATGTCTGCTATGTAATTGTGAATATCTAATGGATGGATGGAAGGCTCATTTCTTATGTAGTTGTATGTAGATTCAGTCATTTATGGACCTCTTAGGCACATTATTTCATCGTAGTACTAATCGACTGTGTCTTTGGTGCTTCCGGTTTGCAATGTGTTCATACATACAGACCAGTAAGGACGTACAGCGTACAAGTCATGACGGACAACATCCCCGACCAAGTAAGGGCTCTTTCTTACATTGCATTGCATGATATCAACATTGATATGCTGGTTGATAGGTACAGGGCTCAACTAGCCACAACCAACAACAGGCCAACCAGCGAAAACCCAGGACATGCACCATCAAAACTTGAACCCTCCAGCCTGTCCCATGATATTCTTCGGGTCAACACTGGCTTTAATCTGCTTCAACCTCTCAACATTCTTCCCGTATATCTCCTCCAAAGGGGTACCAGTGATAGCGTAATTCGAATACCTGGCACCCGTCGCAATACCATGCTCTGCAGCCGCGTCCTCAATTTCCTTCGTGGCCTTCTTTGCAAATTCGTGCAATTGGGTGTCAAATTCGGCGTCCTCCCAGGAAACATAGATAGGGAACGGGGAATAGGCAACAGAACGGTCTGGAGGATAGGCACTCGCTGCACCTTTGGAAAGGATATCGGGAAGGAATGGTTCGACTGAATATGTGAGGAGGTAACGACTGTCGCTGGTGTTAGAATGCCAGTACTATAGAAGGCAGAGTCAGCAATGTATAAGGACACGACATGGATCTCCTTACGTCATTCCTCTGCCAGATTTTTTCCAGCAATTCGGGCGTGTACTTTGAGAGCCCGACGGTATGGAAGGTACCCCTGAATTGTATAAGTGCCAACACGAGAGCTTGAGACCATGTGCACCTGCTGACCTGTAGTTGCTCGACTGGTCATAGTCCATACCACTTTGGACGAGGTCCAAAAAGCTCCGTTCCTTCCAATTCTCTGCAGTTTCGTCAGGCGCAATTTGTTGGAACATATCGAATGTCCCTGCAGGTGGGGAGGGCCCATCGTAGAAAGCGATGACATTGATGATTTTCTTTCATCCACCTTTCAGAGTAGGGCAACCAACAATGCATTAGATACTCACCACATTTTTAATCCAATGAGATAGTGTACCCAAAGATACCAGAAGGGCGGCCTTCGGGTCAGTAACTGTGTCGATGAAGGTCTGAGCAGCAAAGAAGAGCTTCTTCATCTGTTCTTCCACATCGTCGTTGTTGAATAAGTTCATCAATAGAAGAGGACCGCCCTATGAATGCAAATGGGTAGATCAGTTTCCAGACACCTGAGGGAAGGGATGTGAATTACCCAAACGTTGCTTTGCGGAAAGGTTTTCAAGGTAAAATTCGTGACGATCCCCTGTCGTGTGTCAGATTGTTCATGGCGTCGTCTGGAGAAATTTGAAGGGCACATACGAAATTGTTTCCGCCTCCCTTTTTCCTGAGGTTAGAACTGGTAACTGGGACGGAACATATAATGACTCACTCTCAAGCCGAAAAAGAGATCTGGATCGGAAGCCTCTGTAACGTTGACGATAGTCCCGTCCGGCTTCACAAGCTCGAAGGCTGTGACATTGTCGATGGCCAGACCATACTGGTTTGTCTTCCAAGAGTACCCTGGAAAGGATATCAGAACACAGTGGCAAACGTAAACGTCAACAAGTCACCTCCGCCAAGGATGAACCCAGCCACGCCAATGTGCGTCACTCTTGCGCCGAGGACGTTCACATTATGTTCCGCGAGCTGCTCGTAAACGTGGTCCCAAATCTGACCTGCGCCAATCACAGCCGTTTGGGTCTCAGGTTGATAGGTAACTTGGTTGAAGCGGCTCATCGAAATGAGGATGCCACTGGTCGAGGAAAAACCAGGATTTCCAGTATGTCCGCCGCTCTTCACCTGGTTGGTAACAAAGATTCAGCCTTCCTCATGCAAGCAAGAACAAAGGGGGCACATACACCGAATTCGATACGGGAACCATCGGGCTTGCGATACTGATCGATGAACTTCAGCTGCAAACGTTCATTAGTTCCTTCCGAGACGACTGATTTGATCACGTCGACGTACTATGCTGGAAACATCTTCAGCTGTTCCGGGTTGAACAGTACATATGGAGGGTTGCGTACTGGAGGTGGCCCAGTGATAGATGTCTTGTGTGTACTGATCGTCGCCTATTCAACATTCAGAGACCGTTACCACTCAGCAGAAGGATGAAGATTTACCTGGATTTGAGATGTTCGAAGTCTTGGGAAGTTGGCTAGCAAAGTCTTTGAGCTCGGTCGCCGGCTGGGGCGTTGCATCGTTGACAGCGGCGTTGGCGACAAGGAAGGTGTTCGCAATCGATGCCCTCGTCGCCGCTATAGCAAACGGTTGGAAATATTGACCAAACAAAGTCAGTACTCAAAGGTCAGACCTGGACAGCTACGACCACCATCTACGCACCCTGCTGCTCGACTGACACACCCTGGGATTGCTCGGGCGACACATTCTCGGGCTTCTCGACGACTTGCTTTGCGAGGGCCTCTTGCACTGTACCAGTGCTGATATACATGTTGGATGTCGATGTGAACTACAGTCAGTCGTCGAGCCTAGTAGACTTTATACTTCAGCAAACGACACCTAGTAGACGTTTATCGTACCTAGACGTGACCCTATCACCTGGTGGAATACCCTCCCTTTCGTACTTCCAGCATGGAATCCCAGCAATGACTATACTGGCACAAGGGACGATCGAGGGCCTTAATGTGCCTAAAGCACAATTGAGACATGCGCTTGAATAAGACGCCTTCATGAGTCGAGGTGCTCAAAAATCGGTTTGAGTCTTCTGATTAGACGCAACTCTGCTTTCCGCTCTCCCATGTCTTGACTTTTCACAAGCATCCACGTAACTGCGGGGTGAAGTCCGAGCTACAGCGCCATCGGCTGTGAATGTCTGCTGTCAGGGACAGATGACAGAAGGCAAGGTCGTTGAAGTCTTGAAGAAGGACCAGAATGCTGCGTGGCACGTAATCTTCGAGCAAGTGGCAAGAGCATCTATGTAATCTCGCCTCTTTTATTCCGAGTCTGAGTGGCAAGCTTAGGATTTGTGGCATGCTTACGCATATAAAAAAGCCTTACTGTCCTGTTCCTCCTGAAAACGCGTGCTCAATCTCAACGTCAAGTTCATTCGATGTTCATCGAGGAAGCACTTACTAGCATAGGTTCTAGATCGGGCGTCCATCACAGGTCCTGGTCCTATGATTGAACTTCCACCTTGTGCCAACGTATCCCCTTGCGTGCTGTCAACGCCCTGCCGTGGCCCAGACGCTTAAGTACAATAAAGAGCAGCAAAACGAGTAGCGGCGTCAGTAACGTGTCGGTGTTGAGCAAGCACCGTCAGGAGCGGACCGAAGACTTCCAAGCTTCTGACTCGCTTGCAAGCAATGAGATATAGGAGGCCTGCGGACGTAAAATAGTCGAAAGAAACGACGGCCAAAGTTGTCAAGTTGTTGTCATTGTCAAAGCTGGATGTAAGCGTCGGACTCAATGACTATTGATTATGCAGCTCTGCACGAAAAGTCACAAAAACGTGATTCGACCAGCATAACGTCGAAGTTGAACAGGACCTTACGCGACGCGCGTCCAAGTTTGCGATGACGGCTATTACTACAAACTATCTATACAGTGCCCATGAGACTATTCTCGCGTAAGAACTTCCCTCAAATTTGAACCCTCCAGCATGTCCCATGATATTCTTCGGATCAATCCTCGCCTTGGTCTTCTTCAACCTCTCGATGTTCTGACCGTACATCTCCTCCAAGGGTGTGCCAGAGATAGCATAGTTCGGGTATTTCGGTCCAACCTCGATACCCTCCTTCTCAGCTGCTTCTTGAAGCCTCTTCGACATCATCTTCATAGCCTTCAGAAGCTCGGCGTCCTTCTCAGGTTTCTCCGGATCCCAGGACATGTAGATAGGGAAGGGAGAAAAGGCCGTCTTGCGGTCAGGCGGATAGGCAGTTGGCGGACCATGGGTGAGTATGGTGGGGAGGAATGGTTCGACTGAGTAGGTAATCAGGAAGCGCGATGTCTTCTTGTAAGACAATTCTTTCCCCCAGTACTAAGCAAAGAATTCAGAGAAGAACAGCTTATTCTTGTTGCGAAAACACAATACCTCGTTCTCGTTCCATATAGCTTGAAGGAGATTCGGTGTGTAACGAGCAAGTGCGACTGTGTCGAACGAGCCTCTTTGCGAAACTTAGATGAGATGACTGCTCTGGGTATTCATTACGAACCGATAACCCTTGGACGCATCATAGACCATCGCGTTCTTCACAAAATCGGGATAATCTCTTGTTTTCCAGTTGTACGACGTTTCTGAGGGTGCAATTTCTTTGAAAACGTCGAATATACCAGCTGGGGGTGATGGTCCGTCATAGAAAGCGAGGAAATTGATGAGTTTCTGCGGAAACAGCATTGTGTACAGATATACCCCACAAAAGACGAGAGAAACGTACCAGCGTCTCGGGGCCATCCTCGGGGCCAGGCAAGGTTCCTAGAGATACCAGAATGGCAGCTTTTGGGTCAGTCACCTTGTCGATGAACGTTTGGACAGCAGTGAACAGCTTCTTTATTTGTTCCGCCCTCTCTGGTTCATCAGGGTCTTCCATGATAAGAATCGGTCCTCCCTTCAAAGGCGTATGAGTTGGGTAGAAAATTCCTTAGGAAAAACAAGAAAATTTTCGCACCCAAACTTGTCCAAGTGGGAATGTCTTCATCGTGAATTTAGTAACAATTCCCTAGATATATATGTAGTTTAGTGATGGCTTGCAGATCTAGACAGGAACTTTCGGAGTCACTCACGAAATTGTTTCCGCCACCCTTATAGGAGATACTCTGTTAGAGAGACAGCAAGATGGGATTGATGGAGCAGTTACTTACTTTCATGGCGAAGAAAAGATCGGGGTCGGAAGCTTCAGTCACATTGACAATAGTACCATCTGGTTTGACCAATTCAAATGCAACTACATTGTCCATCGCCAGCCCATATTGATTGGTCTGCCAAGAGTAACCTGAACAAGATTGAGCACAGCGGTAAAGGAGAAACACTTCATGACGCACCTCCGCCGAGTAAGAATCCCGCCACGCCGATGTGGGTGACCCTTGCACCGAGAACACAGACATTATGCTTGGCTAGCTCCTCGTATACATGGTCCCAAACTTGGCCGGCACCAATAACAGCCGTCTTCGTCTTCGCGTCATATTCGACTTGGTTGAAATTCTTCATGCAAATGAGACCCCCAGGTGAAGACGAAAAGCCAGGATTGCCAGTATGGCCACCACTTTTCACCTGGGCAGAGCAAAATCAGGTAAACCTTATTAGCTCAGATGGAAGCGATACGCACCCCGAAAAAGTTGAGGGGCTTCGGAACCTTATCGAGGGTCTTGAACTGAAAAACAGTGTCATGACCCGAATGCTACCATTAAGATCGACGTACAAAAAAAGATATGTCATCCGCTGTGTCAGGTCGGAAAGTGCACACCCCCTTGTAGGTACTCGTGATCGCCCAATGATATATATCCTCCTCGTACTGAGGCTGGCCTGGAATAAGTATCATTCTTCAGAGATGTTATATTTAGCTTAAAAGAAGAGCTCACCCGGTCGAGAGACATTGAGGGAATTGGGGAGCGAGTTGAGAAAATCCTGTAAGGCCTTTTCTTCCGCTGGGTCGAGCTTCATGCTGTTGGGAAGGAGGGTAAGAGAGAACACACGACATCCTTTAGCCTTGTATACTAGGGTTCTGGTGATGGGGACGAACGAAGAATCTGTGCAGGCTCAGTAACAGAACATCAGGTTGCAGAAGTAGGCGAGTACCTTTGCCGGCTGAGCGATCCTCCGCCGCGGTGCTCGCGGAGACGCCTTTCAATGCGTTGGCGGCAATGTACATATCAAAATAAGGGGCTTCAGAAGTGAGGATGGTTGGGTGCCGATTAGAGGTCTCTTTATATGTGCCAGACCAGGAGATGACAGCTTATACGGCGTTGGTGGTGGATATTAGCCACAAGGAATGTGTCGTTGGACCTCCAAATCTCCTTCGAGTTGGGGCATTCGACGTAGAATGCTCCCACACGTGCTAGAACTAACTGTGAAGTTCGTCGAAAATCGGTCAGAAATTCATAAAGGTTGAACATTACCGACGTCAACCTTGGCAGGACGTAACTGAAGCTCCAAAGCCACACATTATAATGTGCCACAGTCCTTCAAAACGAGTTATATATCTTCCATCCCATGGCGCACCCTAGCCTAGTCGCATTTTGTCAAGAGTGAACCAAGCCTACAACAAGGGGACGCTGTCGAAACCATACCCAATGAGGAGCTGGGTAATAGCATCGGAGACTTCGTATGTCCGCCTTCTTTGTCCCACCTGTAATACGTGTTAAGGAACAGACGAAGTTCCAAGCAGAGTAGTACGTACTGTTCTGACTTTCTTCCTAAAGCAATTGTTGTCAACATGACAGATGATGCTCAAAAATGCAAGGGAACTGGTCGGTGTCAGAATTCATGAAAGAATCCCATAGCCCGCGTTATAAAACTGTTGAATGAGAGGCACGCTGCCCAAAGTAGAGGGGAAGTTAAGAAAGAGATCGAGTGGAATTTGAAAGGCCTTGCTGGCGAGTGTCACAATGTCGACGACTCCACGCAAAGTCACGAAAACGTGATCTGACCACTGTAGTGGTGTAACGCAACGCGTCCAAGAAAAATGGCCATCTGGACCGTCTAATGATCTATGTATCGTGTCGTATGATACCATTCTCGCGCACGATGCGGCGTACGAACTTGTCTCAAAATTTGAACCCTCCAGCGCGTCCCATAACGTTCTTCGGATCAATCCTCGCCTTAGTCTTCCTCAGCCTCTCCACATTCGACCCATACATCTCCTCCAAAGGCGTGCCAGCGATAGCATAGTTCGGGTACTTCGGTCCAACCTCAATACCTTCCCTCTCAGCTGCCTCTTGGATCCTTCTCGATATCACCTTCATGGCTTTCACCAGCTCGACATCCTTCTCAGGTTTCGCGGGGTCCCAAGACATGTAGATGGGGAAGGGCGAGAAAGCGATCTTGCGATCAGGAGGATAGGCGGTAGGTGATCCATGAGAGAGTATGTCGGGAAGGAAAGGTTCGATCGAGTAGCTAAGCAGGATGCGCGACGTTTTCTGGTAAGGCAGTTCCTTCGCCCAGCACTAATCGAAGGAATGAGAAAAGGCCAAGTAATTCCCGTAATCTACAATACCTCATTTTCATCCCAGATGGTCTGAAGGAGTTTTGGTGTGTAACGAGCGAGTGCGACAGTGTCAAAGGAACCTCTGTATCAAGATTAGGTGAGATGATAGATCTACGTTGGGTCCTTGTTACGAACCGGTAATTCTTGGACACGTCATAGGACATAGTACTCTTTATAAGATCAGGATAGTCCCTCGTTTTCCAGTTGCTTGACGTTTCTGACGGCGCGATTTCTTGGAAAATATCGAATATACCAGGTGGTGGTGAGGGCCCATCATAAAAAGCTTGGATATTGAGGAGTTTCTACGAGAACAACTCCGTCTGTGGTCATACATCACAAGGAACAGAAGAGACTCACTGGTGAGCTATCGTCGGGACCAGGCACGGTTCCTAATGATATCAGAATGGCTGCTTTCGGGTCGATCACTTTGTCGATGAACGTTTGGACAGCCGTGTACAGTTTCTTTATTTGTTCCGCTTTCTGTGGTTCGTCAGGGTTTTCCATGATGAGAAATGCTCCTCCCTTCGAAAGCGCACAAGTTAGCAGGATGACTGGGAAAAGACAATGAAACCGATTACCCAAACTTGTCCAAGAGGAAATGTTTTCATTGTGAATTTGGTGACAATTCCCTTGAGCAATGTCAGCAACGACGTGCAGATCTAGACAAGACGCATCGCAGTCACTCACGAAATTGTTTCCGCCACCCTGATGAGAAGGATTCAAGCAATTATGAGATGAATTCCAGGTGGCATTACGGGGTGCTACTTACTTTCAAGGCAAAGAAAAGATCGGGGTCTGAAGCTTTGGTGACATTGATAATCGTTCCATCTGGCTTGACCAGTTCGTATGCAATCACGCTGTCCACGGCCAGCCCATATTGATTGGTCTGCCAAGAGTATCCTTCGCAAAAATGAGCAGAGTGATAAAGAAAAGGCATTCTACAATGCACCTCCACCGAGTAAGAATCCCGCCACGCCGATATGGGTGACCCTTGCACCAAGCACCGAGACATCATGCTTAGCGAGCTCCTCGTATACATGGTCCCAAATCTGACCAGCACCAATGACAGCCGTCTTTGTCGTCGCGTCATATTCAACTTGGTCGAAGTTCTTCATGCAAATGAGACCTCCAGGCGAAGACGAGAATCCAGGGTTGCCACTATGACCGCCGCTTTTCACCTACGTAATAACAGGATTAGGCGCAACTCAATTTGTTTGATACGCAGCGATACCCACACCAAAAGATCCAAGGGCATTCGGGACCTTATCAAGGGTCTTGAACTGGAAGAAGAGTGTCTTAAGCTTTTGACTTCTCGCTGGGGTATGATAATCGACGTACAAACAAAGAAATGTCGTCCGCTGTGTCGGGTCGAAAAGTGCACACCCCCTTGTAGGTACTTGAGGTCGCCCAATGAACGATATCCTCCTCGTATTGAGCCTCGCCTAGAAGATCGAAGTCATTTGGAATACTTTTGTGGCGCGCAAAGGAAATACTCACCCGGCCGCGAGACATTGAGGGACTTGGGGAGCAGGTTAAGAAACTCCTGCAATGCATGTTCTTCAATTGGGTCGACTCTAAACGAGGTCAAAAGAAGAAAGAGGATATCATTTAACATTGCATGAAGGCTTCTAGAGTAATAATGGGGACGAACTCAGAGCCTATGAGAACTTGTGAATGAGTGTCAAATTTCAGAGGAATGTGCGCCCACTTTTGCTAGCTGAAGGATTCTCGGCGGCGGTGGTGGCAGCAACACCCTTCACTACGTTGTCAGTGGTATCCATGTCAAGGGAAGGGCCTCTGAGAAAAGAAGGAGGGTTGCTGTCCGACTAGAGCCTCTTTGAGTCTTTTAAGTAGCAGAGCAAGCGATGATGCGCAGTGCGGTGTTGATGGTGGATACGATGCACGAGGAATAGCTGGTTGGACCTCCGGATCTCCTTCAGGCTGGACCTTTGTTATAGAATGCTCCCTACATGTTGGTGATCAGAAAATCGGAAGACACCTCGTGAACGTTCAACATTACCCGTGTCAAACTTCGCAGGATGTATAGCTAGCTGAAGCTCCAGAACCACGCATTATACCATCCCACAGCTTTCCGCGTCCCAAGATACCCACCCAATCCATTCTCTGAAGTCAAATCCATCTCCCGCATCGAGCATACGCTAGCCACAGAGACCGGAAGTTCGGTCAGGAAGCAGCACGGCGATATCACCATTACTCTCCATCATAGAGCCGGTCGCTGCGGTGCTGCGTCGCCAAAGAGAGGTCGTCTAAGCGAAAGCGCCAGGCCGCTTTTATGCGGGAAAGCACTCCGAGAGCGTTAGCTAAGGGCGGTGACATTGTCGAGCTTGATGATAAAAAGTCCGGACGCGGTGGTGGTGCAGGACAACTTGAGGTTCGCCATAGGCCACACAACTGAATGCACAAGGGACAAACAGCAGGCTGCAGAGATTGCGGGAAAATCTCAAAAGATGTGTACAAGGGCGCTTCACGGGGAGCTGACTGGGAGTCAACCGGAAGTTCAGAAAAGAGGGATCTCGGATGCGGACCATAAAGTTCAAGTTGTCACAGGAACATGATGTGACTTGCACGTAATATAACGCGCGACGCGCAGCGTCTCTATAAATAGCCGGCTGGAGGTCTCCCCAGTGACTAAATTCCCATTTATTTCCTAGGATCTATGGATGATAATAAGGACTCCGAAGCAGCGTGGATACAGTGAAATAAAGGCATTTCACGGAAAAAGGCTCAGTATCATGTCATTTGGACAATGACAAGGACTAATTGTAAGTCCAACTTTACAAGTAAGTAACCTAACAAGGAGAAATAGATGCCCAGTGGTATTCGTAAATGTCCAGAGAAAGATATCTTGAGCAGGTCCTCATGATGAGACTGACGGAGACTGTGATGTAGGCAGAGAGATTGTTGATTCCGATGCTTTTACGTAAGTAAAACTTCGGGTATTTTAGTCG